>CAUJCB010000580.1:170000-251000 GCA_963082715.1 Harpalus rubripes
TGTTGTTGTTGTTGTTGTTGTTGTTGTTGTTGTTGTTGTTGTTGTTGTTGTTGTTGTTGTTGTTGTTGTTGTTGTTGTTGTTGTTGTTGTTGTTGTTGTTGTTGTTGTTGTTGTTGTTGTTGTTGTTGTTGTTGTTGTTGTTGTTGTTGTTGTTGTTGTTGTTGTTGTTGTTGTTGTTGTTGTTGTTGTTGTTGTTGTTGTTGTTGTTGTTGTTGTTGTTGTTGTTGTTGTTGTTGTTGTTGTTGTTGTTGTTGTTGTTGTTGTTGTTGTTGTTGTTGTTGTTGTTGTTGTTGTTGTTGTTGTTGTTGTTGTTGTTGTTGTTGTTGTTGTTGTTGTTGTTGTTGTTGTTGTTTCAAAACAAATAGAAAAGAGGAACTGGATCATGCAATCATCACTCTTAGCAAATAAACTAGAAAAATGCTTAAATTATTTTCAATGAGTTTCTAAAGGCTTTACACTCAATATCTTATTCTGTTCTCTGGAATAAAATTTACAATTTAGACGTAAATAGTAAAAATACTAACGAATTAAACAAATTACAGGTTCACTTATTAACAAATTGCACAAATTATAGATGTAAACCACGCGTAAATCAAAAGTTATATATGTATATAAATAATGCTTTTAAGACAATAAATGTGTAGATTATATCTTTGAAAATAAATATACTCAAAGATTTCAAGTTACAACATCCAAAACGAGTGAATTATTATTAAAATCTTGAAATACTTATATAATATGAATTTGGAATCTATTAATTATTATTAAAATTATGTGTACATTGTAATAGTTACATGTTGTTAATAGTGTTGTTTTGAATGGTATTGGGCTATCTAACATAGGGCCGGTACTTCAATCTCCTGTCAGTTAATTTAACTGCTACATAAAAGAAAAATATCACATCATATAATTGACATCTGTATAATTTTGACAATTTACGCTGTAATATTGATGCGATATTTTCATTTATAAAATAAATAAAATAAGAAAATAAAATTTCTGGGTGTGCCAATCTGCTTTGTAATATCGGTAATGATGACATATTCGTACCGTGCAGGTGTTTACCAAGCGTCGCCTCACGAGCACTCATTGCTGGCGTGGAGAGTGCACCACAGTGCTATCTAACTTCAATTACTTAAAAATGCCCAGACATTGGAAAACAAAAAATTATGGATAATTTTTTTAACAATACATTTTTAATAAGAATTTGTTACAGTAAATATAAATACAACACATTTACTCGTAAACATAGTTACCTCTAAGCTGCGCGGGTGCGAGGCTACGCAATAATTTTTGAGATTGTGCAATAAATTGCGCAGAGAAATTTATTTCCCACGCACCTACAGTCAAAGACAGAAGACAACAAATTTAAACAGTTAAGGAAAATATTAATCTAAAATAAAACACAGTCACCTAATTGTTTTTGTTGTATAATTGATACAGTGTACATAGTAATAAAAATTTGCACAAACTGATTTTAGTATTTTTTTTTTTTTTTGGTTCTGAAAAAAAAATAGAGCGAACTTTGCTTAGACATGCAGTTCTCCGGCTTCCGGAACATATTGGATTCACAGACATGATGTGGCATCTAAAACAATGTAGAAAAATGAATATGTTAAGAAATATTATATATAAATAATGTATCAGCTTATTGTAAAGAAAAAAGATTACCTTAATTGACAGGACCATGTTCACGGAGGCAGATTTTTGAAAAATATAAGAGGGGGTGGTGAAGTGTGTGATTGTTTTAGAGGAAGAACTGGTTGTTGTAGAGAAGAAAATAGCAGAGGAGGTGGTGTAGAAGAAGGATGTGATCGGTCTATATGACGAGGAAGTTGTTTTTTGTTGGAATAAGGTTGTTTTCGGAGTCGATGACGGTGTGGTTGCCGTATTACTAAAGGTTGAGCGAGTGATTCTTGAGGCGGTTGAAATTGTGTAGGTGGTTGAGGTTGGGTACGTGGTTGAGACTGGGTGAGTTGTTGAGGCTGTTCACGCTGTTCACGTTGTAATGTTTGTTGTTGAGGCTGTAGAGGTGGTTGATGAGGAACATTAGGTGGAATATTTTGAATAATTGGCACAGCATTTTCAAGAAAATGTGTGATGTCTTCTGTCTCGCCACCATGTTCTAAAAAAATATATAAATTTTAACAGCACATTACTGTATTACATAGATCGGGTTGTAACTGGCAGAATTTTGTGCTCTACAACTTTTAATTGAACCTTTTTTACGAAAGTATGATTTTACATGTTAGAACCCTATGTTCGGCTGTGTCGATCACCACGTATATGTGTCAGGTCGCGAATCTGGGGAACCGGGTTCGATCCCGACCGACGCCAAATATTTCCAATTTTAAATGGCACAAAATTGACCCCTGTGGTGCACTCTCCACGCCAGCAATGAGTGCCCGTGAGGTGACGCCTGGTAAGCGCCCTCACGGTGCAAATATTTCATCATTACCGAATCTGTGTACAAGCAGATTGGCACACCCAGTAATGGGTAATAAGCCGTGATGATATATTTATTTATTTTATTTATTATATATATATATATATATATATATATATATATATATATATATATATATATATATATATATATATATATATATATATATATATATATTGAATATCATGGTCATGAATGAAATAAGTAAATATTTTAATATCAACACATACAAAATATTCAAGTCATATCCCATATTTTGGGAACCCGCTGATACAATTTTTTGCTGATATCACCAATTTTCTTATTTAAAGTAACACAATTTTATTCATTTAAGCAAACTTGCACCTCTTCAAAAAATGTTACCAATAGCGAATGAGCTTCATGAGGCTCCTATATATCTAAAAGAGAGTTACATAATATTAAGTATTGCGTCTATTAAAAAGGCAAGTGCAAGAGTAATGGTCGTAGATATGATTTTAATCGTAGAACTTCTACTTCAAGTTGATCCGCAGAGTGATTGTGAGGTATGGAAACATGGGGACACTGTTGGTTTACCATTTTTGCCCGAGCTGGACAGTTATTGACCCGACAAATGAAATATAGGGTATTAATATTATCACGTCTACGATTTAATGTGTAGATATAATCGGCATCATCTACCCAGATAACACTCCCTGCTCTACTGCCCTCCAATCGCTCCCTGTATAAATAATTACTATTAAATATATTTGCATAATTAAACAGCTGCACTTGTATTATGAAAGTTAAATTTAAAATTTTATTTTAGTATCATTTTCTACAGATTTTTTTGTCTACGGTAAGATAAACTAAACTAGAAGCAAAAGTAAAATAGTTGCTAATATGTACATTATATTCTACTAATTAAAATAAACTATTGAAATAAAAATTAATAATAGTTATTTAACGGATGAAAAAAATGAAACCGTTAGATAAATAAAAATTACGATTGATTTTAATCTCATATTGTGCAGTTTTTAATTCTAAGCAAGTTTTGTATTTACAACATTTCTCTAAAATTATTAGGTACTGAAATAACTACAGCAAAATTAAAAAAAAAAAAACGTATTCCCTAACAAATTTCAAGTAGACGCCCGGTATGTTCCGCTATCGCTATACTGAGGTGAAAGTGTTCTGAGTGAGATATAATCTTTAAATTTGAACAGATTTATAGTTGTTATATACTTCGAAAATTTTTAAATATTTGTCGAGACTTATCATAGACGTTCAAATACATCTGCAAATATGTCTCCGTAACATAACTAGCAACACGCAAATGATAGCTTTTTGTCTACAGAACTCAAAAGACTTTTTCATATAGTATGTAAATGTATTTTGATTATTAACTGCATAAAGTAGATATAAAAGTTTTTCTTTTTGCTACCGGCATACAAACTCCTCCAAAATATATTTTCTAGTGATACTACTGACTAATTAGAAATACCGAGAATGACCAAGATAGCAATTCATGAATGCAGGTGCAGAATCACAAATATGTTAAAGGTTAAAATTTGGGGAAAGCACACATGAATGGATGTTCTAAGAAATTTAGCTGGTCATTCACAGGCCATGGCCCTTGAATGAATAATCTGAAACATTTATGAGTAGGTCAAAAACTGAAAGTTTATATATATATATATATATATATATATATATATATATATATATATATATATATATATATAATTGTTCCGGATTCCTAAAAACTTTCGTATAAACAACGCGTACGTCTGATTTAAATATTTCGATGATATTCTTTGCATCTTTTATAGATTTGAATGGCAATTAAACAATTTTCTAACATTACTTAACACCTGCAATTCATATATAAAATTACTTAAGTAGGGGTAAACTTCAAACAAATTACTCACATACGACTAACAACCTCAAAAACCAAAATTTTTTAACATGTTAGCAATAAAATTTGGGAAACGACATTTGATTCACATGGCTTATAAAATAAAATGTATACCTTTAGGTCAGATGAAACCAATGGTGTTTCTCGTTAAAATAACAAATAAGAACAAATATTTTTAAGCTAAAAACAATTAATTACGCATACTAACACGATTTTAAAATATATTAAGAAAAAAATGTCCAGCTGGATAAATGATATGTTTTTTTTTTTTGTATTGCGGGAGTCATCGTGTTAAACAATACGTCCCGTTTTTTTACCATGTACCGGCCGTTCCGTCAGTTTAGTTAAAATAACATATTTGATCTAAACTTTTCAATATGTTTTACCTCCTGTCAACAGCTTTATCCAAAATATAAATTTACCTACAGTTAATGTTAATTTCAATAATTTGTTAATAATTAATAGTACGTAATTTATTAGCAACTTTTTTGCTTTTATTTTTAGGCATATCATACATTATTAGGTATATCGAAGGCTTAAAGCATAAGGGTTATATGTACTTTATAAAGTAATTTATTCTTCCCTTTTTTGACAGCAATAATTTAAATGGAATAAGAACAGAGAAAGTGATTATTTCGCAACTAAATTTGAAGCCGTAAATATCGAATATAAGATAATAGAATGTCCGCCCTGTTCAAAATATTTCACTAGTTTTAAAATTGTTAAAAAAGTATTTAAATTATTTAGTTTGTATATCAAAAAAGGGTATTAGGACACAGTTGCCAATATATTATACAACATAATTAAAATAGTACGTTATTACACACAATTTAGTAATGATAATTTTAATCGCAGTTAACTCAGAACTGGCCGCGGACAACTTTGTGCTATAAGCCATCAATATATACCTTACTGCGAATAAAATCGTAATATCTCCTAGATTTGAATTTATTTAACATTTGCATGTCAGTATCATTTTTAATGAGAAATAAATATTTATATATGTACTTACATTTTGCTGTGAATATTTTCGCTAAACACTAAAAAGATACCAAAAAAAGAATACAAGCAGCCAGCTATACTGAAAGCTAAATGCTTAAGACACAAGATATTTATTATTTTCCTAAAATACTACCCCCACTTCGAATAGTGGGTGGTATAGTATGTTGCAGGTGGCCGTATATTTTTCTAATTTATTGAAAATCAGAAACATCTAGTTTTATGATTAGTCCTAATAAAGTTTTGAAACTAAACGAGTTATTAAACATTCAAAATATCGAGAATCAAGAATTTAAAAAAAAAATGTTTTTGGCGCCATTAACGAGGGCACAAAAGTTAGGCGCCAAAAACAATTTCTCGATTTATTTTTACAATTAATTGTTGATTATTGAAAGAAAATAACAACAGAAAAGTTACACAGATCGATGAAATAGAAAAAATTCATCCTTCCAATGGTAATATTACTTATATAGTTAATAGTTTATTAAGAGCTTTAGAAATCGTAGATATTTAAAAGCAAGGTAGAAAAGAAATATATGTAGAAAAATTGTTTAAAACACCATTTTCAATTCAGGTACGGAATCTTAAGATAATTGCTAATTATTTATTATTTATTTTATGTTAAATATATTATTTTTTCAAAGAAATCATATATTGTAATAAATACCTACCTACTTATGCATTAAATAATAATTTCTATAGTATTCATTATATGAAACATATTTAATTTGTTATAATTTTTTATAAAAAATATTGATGTTAAATTTGACGTTCGGCTTACACTGAGATCAAATACAAATCTGCTAGAAAGATAGCTTCTGTTGATTGTAATTTTTATTTAAAATGGATTTAATTTTAATAATATTTTTACTGCCAAAGCGCACCGCACGATCACACGCGAAAACAGTAAAAAATATTAAAATTAAACAAATCAATTTCAATTAAAAATTTATTAATATTTTATATAAAAACTGCATTTTCAATCAACATGCCAAATTTCAATTCGTAGGTATTAACAGAAGCTGAGATCTAACATTATTACCTTTTTAATTGTTAAAAACAAAATATAAATAACTCGAAAAAAATTAACTTTCAAAATATTCACAAAGCCCATGGTTACAACATATTAAAATTTTTCCATTCATACATATTGACAGTAGACATCAATGAAGTTCAGCATTTCTTCAAACGCGCTAAAAATGAGTGTATTTTTTACATACCGGGTGGCGCTGGAAATCCGTTACATAGGCATTTAACATGGTAAAACAGTTTTTTCCTTACGCTTTGCCCCACAAATTATTTTAAAAAATTCTTCAAATAAAAGTTGTAAAAATTCATTTCATATGTTTAGTAACCACCTTAGTAACTTTAGAAATTAAATATGAAAATTTTTAAAATTAACTGTCAAATATTGAGACTATTTCAAAAGATAAAAGAATTTACATTTGTTACGCATGGCTATCACTATTTTTGACGTGACTTTCGACATTTTTATATCAAATATCTGCCGTTACAAAGCATGTAAAATTAATTTTCTTGATTCAAATGCAGAATTTTATGATCTACAACTTTTATTTGAAGTATTTTTTTCTAGAATAATTTGGGAAGCAACGCGCAAGGAAAAACTGTTTTTCCACGTTAAATGCCTATGTAACGGATTTCTAGCGCTATCATATATATATTCATTATTCAGTCTATTATATTTATATTAATCAATTTAAAAATATGAAAATTAGTATAATTACGTAGAAATGTATAGTCCATAATTGAAAGAGTGTTTCATAATTTTTGAATTTTTTTTTAGCATGTTAAGGTAGAAACTCAACTGATTATAATTATTCTGAAATGGATAGTAGGTAGCCCTAGCTGTGTGAAGTGTGCTGTTGCTACGAACTGCATTGAATCCAACCCGGACGTTTAATATACTATTCCGAATTACTATCGAGCAGTTTTTGATGAAAAAGCCAGAAAATAATTGCTTTTAAATAAAAATTTAAAAGCAATAATATAATTGGAACTTCAATTTTATATTGGAACGGCTGCAGCCCTTATGGACGAACTGCCCCTGGATGAGAAACATTTTCGGTTCAGATGTTTTTTTTTTTCAAGAGCCACACAATGCCACATTGCTAAAATGTGCTAATCTATATCATCTGCATAAACATCTCCAAACAAAATAACATAGGTAACGAAGTTTAAACATGATTAAATAAAATATATTATTTTATATATTATACCAGAGGCCACCAATATTTTTGAGAACCGGGCCACATGAAATTTTAAAGTATGGCGGGCCCGATAATAATTCTTGTTTGGAAATCCCATTGGATTATAAATGTGAGGAAATTAAATTATACTTACCTTTCTTTTACATAATGTATGTGTAGTGCCTACAAATATAAAATAACAGTTTTGAGATTTTAAGTACGATGTACCAATTTGTGAAAAGTTTTGTGATGGAGGCCAGTTATTCGTGTTTGATTTCTTGGCTTTACTTGTTTCGTCTCTGGAAACGCGTTTGCAAGTGTACGTTCTACCAAAAACTGGTATAATTTTCCTGGTAAATTTTTAAATAATCAGTATCATTCATTAATGCATAAATTTGAATAAGATTTTCATTTTTAAATAGTGAGTTCACCACAACATTAGCTTAAATTTGTAATTGTAAATTCTCTTCAACATCCTTGATGACAACCTCAAAAGGATTAAAAAAATGAAATATTTGTGATTTTTTTTAAATCATTTTGCGGGTCGCAAAAGCTTCCTCCAATAATATATTTTAAATATGGTTATAAATTGTAACTCGACAAAGTTTTCGACAAATTATCACACCATGGAAAATGAAAAAAATTCTTTTGAACACGTCAATTTTTAAATATCTAGTTTCAATTGAATTTACATGATACTATAAATGTGATAATTATAAAATATAATAGCAATAGACTAAGTCATAAAACCATTTCTAGCTGAATATTAATCGAGGAAATATTTTATTTCTCCATTATTAAATATATAAAAGAGTGTATACGAACGGTGCTGAAGAAATTAAAAATAGAATAGTATAAGAGAGTAAACACTAGGGCTGTCTCGTCAAACATGGAAAACTATAAAAGTTACGAAGTTGGTTAAATAAGAAAATTCTCCATTACCATTCCCATTAGCAGTCCATTTAATATTTAAGCGGTCACTAATTACAGGAGAAAATGTAATTTTTGCAAGTTTTTTATTCTTTCAAATAAGTTGCAAGTATGAAATACCTACTCGTAATACTGAATTTTGGTTTGCATTTCTTTGGGACATTTTTTAAGCTATTTCGAATGGCGATGCTGATTTTTTTATCAAAGTTACAGCAATGAAAAAAGGAATCCAATTCTGATAAACAAATTGAGCACCCCCAATCGGACGAGCTTTAAAAATGCCCTAAAGAGCAAAACAAAATCTAGTATTATTTCATACTTGGAAGTTATTTGCAAAAATAAAAGAATGTAAAATTACATTTTCGCTTGTACCTCGCACCTGATGTATTTTTCCGTATAAACAATATATAGCTTAAATGGTATCCTAATGGAACAACTATGGTTTCATTTATTCGACTTCGTATCTTCCTATAGTTATCAAAATCCCTATGTTTGACTGTATAATAAATAATATATGGTCTGAGAAAAAATATTGTAATGTATCAAATATATTAATATGCTGTTATATACATTTTATGTTTCTGTAAAAAAATAAGTACATACAACAAATACCTATATCTTCCACCGATAATATTCTAACAGAGAAAACAGTATATGATTATGTAGCAATAGGAGCAGGAGGTCCATTGGTAAAACTACTGAAGAACTGGAACAAAACTATCCGACATTTCTGGTTCTTATTGTGTAAATATCTTGAGATTCTGCTTGCAGTAAATCAATTGCAGATGATTACAGACAATGTTACAGGTTTTGTACTCGTAATTTGGTATAGTAGGTCATCAAATTTCAAAACACAATATTCTAAAGTCGGAAATACCTTATGTCATTAGTAACCTCTTTTACATTTATTTCTCTCATGAGCTAAAATCAGAACATCAGAATCATGTGGCTGTGCATTGTATAAGTATATAAATAAATTACGTACCTGTTCTTTGAAAAATTTTGCTATTGAAAATTAAATGCTAACACGGCAAATGGCCTGTCATCTCTGTTTTGTAATACGACACTGTTATTTAACTGTTTATTGTGATTTTTATTATTGTAATATAACATTCTTTATTCTATTGTTCTTAAAATATTGTTAAAGTCTCATTAAAACCTAATGGAAAATAGTTTATTTTAAAACATATCACATCAAATCCATATCATATATTAATATGCACCTACCTACTTATGGTATGAAATAATTTATATAATAGGATTCATTTTATAAAATATTAAATATGATGTAATTTATTTTACAAAATATTGATTTTAAATTTGAGGTTGAAGAGCTGTCACTTGCATAAAATTTTAGTTGAGTAATGCGGATTTGAAATGTTTCTCCGACAGAAAACGAAGAGTTTCGGCTGTCGTCGTAGTATAACTTATGAGAAGTATAGGCTGTGATATGTACTGGAGTAGAGAACCAATATCGAAGCTGCTAGCTTGACGTCATACTATCGCATCGCAATACAGCAGAGTTGCACCACTGCACAGTAAAATGCCGGGAAATGGCGCGGTCTGGGCGGGGCGCACTTGTGCGCATGCTGAAGCTAAGAGGGTTGCACAAACAGTATTATGTAGCTGCGAATAAATGTATAAAAAATTGCCTGTCCAAATAAAATTGAAAGTTTAATTTTAATTTATTAAAAGTATATAATATTTCGGGCAAATATAGAGTTTTTTTATTATGATAAAAAATAAATGTCACAAATTATTCAAATTTGGAGGACCCTGTCATTCTTGATAGTTGTATTTAGCTAATTTGAGCTTGAATTATGGCGGCAATAGTAAGCAGTCATTTAATCATTAATAAACATTTATAACATTTACCTTGCGCAATAAAGTTCTATTTTTTACATTCAACATGAACTTGATTAAATTTTTAATAAAATTGTAAAATCATAAATTAATTGAATTAAAGAAGATTTATGGTAATAATTTATTAGGTATTTCTGTTTATGTCCAGAAGATAAAAAGTGAATATATACACAATAGAACGTACAAAAATAGATTTTGAACTTTTTATACGAAACTCCATTTCTCAAATTTTAAAATTGTAAATAATAATGACAAAATAGGTTATTATGTTTCTACTATCTCATATCTATATAACGTCACTCTGTAACCAAACATAAATATTGCAAACACGATATCTGTATGATGTCAAAAATATAATATCACACAAGTGATATCTATGTGATAAACATATGACAATGTTACAAATTAAAAGTCTCTGTAATATTGCTGTGACAAATATACTGGATGTTACGATAGAGATCTTTTCAAGACATTTTTGGACATCGCAGAAATGATTGTTGTTTAGTGGGAATGGTATCTAAAGGGGTATTCGTATGAGAAATGCTATAAAAATATCAGGAAGGTTGGGTAGAAAAACTAAAAGGTTTATTTCATTTTATGAGATAAAATATTGTATTTGGAGTATAGAAGTTATAAATATTTCACTTCATTTCAATATTAAATTACTCCCCTATCCTTTAATTAACACATTTCTTTCAAATTTCTATATCGTCCACTGCTCTGATAAAACTTATATGCTTCTAACTCCGAAAAGCGTTTAATTACTCTTGGGTGTAAACACTTTGTTGGTAATAAGATAATTGATTATATCCATTGGCAAAATATTCGGAAAATCCGATATATCCTATGAAAACTCACTTTCATCGCAATCATACGGGTCAATATTACTAATTAACTTGATTTTTAGCTAAATAGCGAAGTTGCATATCAGGTAATAGCTTCTTGAAATACAAAGACATTGTAAAAACCATCTATTAAGCTCGCGCAATGAAACACTAGAAAAATTTGTTGTTCTCACCAAAATGTAAGGCAAACTGACTTCAGATTTAGAATTAGCGCCAAGAAAGTTTGTTGCCAATGCAGTCAGTTACAGGCCAGGGCAGCAAGATCAGCTGTTTCCGGTAACCTTCAGCTGTTTTGAAGGTTCACAGAAGCAGCTGAGTGCCCGTTCTCTATGACATAAACGTCAAATATAGTTCCATTTTTGCTCGGTAGACGTCACTACCTTAGACCAGAAATAGAGGGGGAGACGGGGCATGTTATGTATTTCGCCATAAGACAACTTTCCAAATCATCCTAGCGATTTTCGACCTTATTGAACTGTCAGAATCAGCCGCAAAAGGCTAGTCGGCCAGATGTGTTACATACGTGTGCAGTCGAACGAATAAGTTTTCAATGTCAACAAGCGTCGCCCACCGTTTTAACTTGTCCGTTATTTACATTACGTTTTATTATTAATATTGTTTCATATTTATTTTAGTTTTATAAAACAAAATCAAGATAATTTATAGTTATGGATAATCAAGAATTTGTTTAGATTTGGCCAACTGTAACATAACAGTATTTAACTGGTCGACTAGCCTTTTGCGGCTGATTTTGACATTTCAATAAGGTTCAAAATCGCTCAGATGATTTGGAAATATACGCGTGACTTTGCCTTGTCTCCCCCTCTATTCCTGGTCTAAGGTCACTACGGCCGCAAAACTGAGACGTCATTTAAAATTTTATATAAACTTTAAAAAATTATTAGTGTAAAACTAGAAACTTATATAACATAAAATATATATTTTCCTAAGTAGTTTTAAATGTACTTTCAGAAAAAAAATATTGGAAAATGTGGTATGACCCCATTGCTGGCTTGTATATTGCTCTTTTCACATTGGTCAAAAATAACACGTTGGAACTTGGACCTGACGTTTGTGTTGTGGTTGTGACAACACATGTTTTAGATATTGGTTATAAAGTTTAAAATGAGTTCGCAAAAAGGTAATGTACAAAGAAAAAGACCTCAAAAGCATCAGAATTCTGTGGCATTTAAAAACACTCTTCATGATACTAATCATCGTACTAAAGCAATTAACAACACAAAAATTGAAAAAGTATGTGTTCATTGCAAACAAGTCATTGAATGGAAAATAAAATATAAGAAATATAAACCACTCACTCAAGCGAAAACATGTGTCCGGTAAGTATAACATCGTAATTTCTTGTCGTGTCCTATAATCAAATGTTTTATAGATGCAACCAAAAAACTGTGAAAATAGCATATCATGTAATATGTGGAGAATGTGCGAACAAGTTAGGCCAGTGCGCAAAATGTTGCAAATCTAATGTAGAAATTAGTGTTCCTAGTAATGATTCAGAAGAGTTAGAGCTTACTCCAGAGATGAAAAATATGTTTAATATTCTTCCAGAACGAAGAAAAAGAACATTTTTGCGATTTATGGAAAGAAAGAAAAAAGAAGATAATAGTAAAGAAGAAACTGTTGCTGAAATTATGAAATATTTAAATACTTTAAATCAAAAAACACAGGATAATGATTTAAACAACTCTGATGAAGATTTGTATAATGATAATTCCAATTCTGACTAAATATATTATAGACAAATGTACTGTATAGATTATTTATAATTTTCAAATGTACTGTATAAATTATTCATAATTTTGTTATAAAATTGATTTGAAACTACGTTTTTTTATATTTTCTTTAACAATTTATCTTTAGTTGCAATGAAGATAAATTTGTTTCGCCCAATTCGAATATGTGAGCATATTTTTATTTCAATTTTGGTTATCTTTCATGCAGTAGTACGCAACCCTAGTGAAATGGCGGTCACGGTATAGATCTTTAACGATGTTTGGTTATGCATGTTAATTTGACAGTGTAGTGTCACGTTGTGTATGGTTTTGGCAAAATAATGAATGTATAATGTTTTTTTTTTTTAATTAAATTTCAAAATGATAAATAATAATTGCAAATTAAATGTATACTATCTTTCATAAAATTAATAGTCCTGTCTAAATGCTGTGTACAAAATTATGACAACAAATACACATTATAACCAGATAAATTCTAAAAATGGTATTAATACATTGGAAATTAAAATCTGTGCCAAATTCTATATAGTATGTAAATTTAATATATAAAATGGACAATGATTTTCAATATACTTTATTTTTCAGCAACGGCATAAAAGTATTTTACCAAAAATTATACTTGAACATAAGATCATTAACATATAATTATTTCCTGGATCAGAGTTATGCAGCGGACGTGTGTATGGAACCAATGTTTTGGTTCGTTGACAATTTTACATATGCCATTGGACCTGTAAGTTTTCTTTTCATACATAAATTCATACGATCTTCTTACTCTGCGTAACTTTTACAGATTTTCGTTATTTCCGTTGTTTGTCTCACCACTTCAGTAGTGTGTATAGCATATTGGATCGGACTTCCATACTGGTGGAATCGTAATCCACACTTTTGCATTTTACTTTTAATAATTGGGCACTGGATACTCGTTAACGTAATCTTTCATTACTACATGGCTGTAACAACACCGCCTGGCTACCCACCAGAGGGAGAGCTCATTACTGAGGCCGTCAGTATTTGCAAAAAGTGCATTTCACCCAAACCGCCTAGAACGCATCATTGTTCAGTTTGCAACCGCTGCATCTTGAAGATGGATCACCATTGCCGTATCCTTACACTATTGACATATATTAGTTTAGTATACCACAATTTCGTAATAAGTATTTTTATAATTCGGTATAAAGATCAAGTGTATTAAAGTGCCAGTAAACAGCATTTCATGCTTGGACACTTAAAGAAAAGTAACAAATAATTATTATTTTCGTATCAAGAGCATTGAATACTCTTAACATAATATATAAAAATACATTAACATTAAAAAATGTAGTTTATATTAATTTGATAGTATGTAACACAATTCGCATAACGCTTCGAGTACTTTAACTTGTACCATCACTTGCATACTCTTGTAGTGAAAAGATTAGCCGGTGCCAGTACAGGAACCGTTGCCCATGGGACGCCCAAATGCAGTACGAACTCTCCGTGGAGGCTCTTTCCATGTCCCAAATGCTAGCGACCAACTTCATTGACATTGGCACAAATGTTACATTTTTCCAATTTCATTTCCAAATGTTGTTTCCTTTTCCAAGATTTATATTGTGGCACCATAACTATAATATACAACTTTATTGTATAACGTAGAACAGGTTTACGTAGCTAATATTTGTTTAAAAATTTAAAAGCAAGAATTACTAAAATTCCCCGAATAAAACATATGACAGTAATTATAACAACAAATAAAAAGTATTAGTTTTATGCAAATTATATTTGATAATTTCTGACAGGTAAAATAGGCCACTTTTGCGAAAGGAAGAACTGTTTTCTCATGTTAAACGCCTATAGCCCGCTTTTCGTGTTACACCCGGTATAGAACTGTTTTTAAGGTACGGGACTCAAAACCCTGCGAAAAATGTACCACTTTGGCACAATTAATTACCTATTCCATTGTTAGGAAAAATTATTGAGAATATACTCAACCATGTTAAACAAATAAGTAGACAAAATGACGATGCTAAGGAGTGTTGAAATTTTTAGTTTTAATCTTTATTATATCATTCTTTATATTTCGTATGAACCTTAACTATTCCTCAGCTTGGCTTAATAATTGCGTAGGCCACGGCAATCATCGTTACTTTTATTTATATATGATATATATGGTAATTGGTGTTGCATTTATAATAATTTGTGGTTTTGATATTGCGTATGAAGTCTTGTGGCTTGCTCCCAACGATGCAGATGAGCCGGAATTGGAAGGCCATCCTGTAAAATTTAATAAAACTGGTGCCCTTATTCCTGTGGTAAATATTCAGTTGAGTGTAGATGATGCTTGCCTAACACACATGATTTTCAGACAGAAATAATGATTTTCAATAATGAAGAATCACAGAGTGATTTAAACGAAAATGATATTCTAATCCACCCATGGAAACGACGAGCAATAATTTACATGGCTTTAATTAATAGTGGTAGATACTTATTACATAACACGTAGAAAAATATTTACAGACAATAGCGTCTTTAAATATTTTGGTCAAACTATCGATGTACTACTTCTTCGCGAATCTATTCGTGTCTAGGAAAAATTCGTTTAGTATTAAATAAAGGTCTTTTAATTTTAATACAAATTGTATTTTAAAGAATAAGTCATGTTTATAATTTTATTAATATATTTTACTATTATCAAATGCTTGCCGAAATTATTAGGTTTTGCATTTATATTCTTCAAACATTGTGCCATTTATCTGTCTGTATCGCCACTGCTACGTGTACTTTCAATGCTATACTGTTCTAGTGAGTACAGAGCAAACTTTTTACACTAAAATAGCCCCCAGGTGATAGTTCAAGGAATTGAAACCAGGATATCTTGAGCAATTTCGCTGCAATGACTTCCTGTAAATTATCTTAATATTTACTAGTGTGTTCATAAAAGGCTTTAGTACATTACATATTAAGCGCGACTTATTGAGTCTGCCATATACATATTGTTTGTAGTTTCTTCAGAAATTTCAAAATTTCTGTTGGTACGTAGTAGACATTTGTTTTCTTTTCTTCTGGTTTTCAGAAATTATAAATATATGTAAACATCAACCTGACTTATGGAAAATATATCCCGTGTTCTTTGATAACTATTTAAACCATAATAAATCTTTATAATAATGGCACGTTCCTCATGCGAATAAACATTTAATACTTAATTTACTTTTTACAAAAAAAAATGACAATATGATAAACTTTTAATTTTGTACAACTTTGCATTTTACAGTTTTTGCCGTAAATGAATAAAGAGCAGGAAATTGCATAAAACATGACTTTATTTTTAATTATAATTTAAAGAAAACTAATTTTTCGTAGGGATAAATCAAGTGACACGACTAGGTATGTAAAAAAATTGATACATATCTTTCAAAAATAAATTGGAGGTCGTTCTGCCCTGGATGACCTTGAAAAAATATTAAATTTGTGCCATTAAAAGCAAAATGCGTTGAATAATGTACACTGGGTAGATTATATTATCAAGTAAGATTGTTTTAGTTAGATTAAATTCGTTTTACGTTTGTATTTGAGTCGGAACTAAACGTCATGGTTACAAAAGGAATGTAAGTTTTGTAACTTACTATAGAGTTTTATATTTACATATTCACAATTATATGTTGTTCAAAAGCTTCTATAATATCATCTCTTTTAATATAATAATTAAATACGACATAAATGAATTTCAATTCATTCAACATTTTATAACAGTGTCTTTGTCACGAAAACGAGGTGACACACGAAAATTTAATTCATTTTTTTCTTTTTTCAAAGTTATCAATGTCAGAGTGACATATTTTTGCCTACATTATGGCACCAATAAGAAATTTTACATTCAAATTTATGATTATGAGTAAGTAGTACATCAACAGTTTTACAAATATGTTTGTTGTGTACTCTAACAATTTTTAAGTACTTTACTAATTTATTATGCTGTTTTTTATTGAACATATCTTTTTATGAATTTGTTTTTCTTTTAGGTGTTCTTGTGGCTCTTGGCGGTCTCGCAACTTGGCATGGACGATTGATAGGAAGAGGTGAAACTAGTATTGAAGCTAACATAAATAAGACTGAATCCCTAAGAGTAGCAGCATTCGGTAAAACATACGTAAATCCCTACAACTTTGGATCTCGAAAAAATTGGAGATTATTTCTCGGACTCGTCGGAGGAAGGTAAAAATGAAATTAATTTTGAATAGATTTAATTTATTTTTGTTTCAATAAAATATTTCGGTGTAAACTATGATAGAATATAAATATTTAGATGGAGAAATATAAATTACAAGGAAAACCATGAATGTTAAAATAAAAATATTAAAATAATTGTACAGTTTATTATGCAACAAATTGTAACAGGATAGATTTTATTTAAATAAAATATTTTTTCTTTTAAAAATTCGTTGTTCAGGAGCGATAAAACTAATTCTATTTTCAAAATAAATTAGAACTTTCAAACTTTTTTTCATATAATAATAAAAGCTTTCTCTTGTAGATCATGGTTCTGGCATGTAGTCCTCCCATCCGCCCACAAACCAATTGGCGATGGCTTAACATGGCACACCGTTCATGACGAAACTATCAACGAATGGCCGTAGCTTCACATCCCAAATTTATAAAGCTTATAACAGTTGATTAAAACTTTTTTATCGATTAATTGTGTACAAAAAATAAAAAATGAAAACAGAATGTATGTTTGAACTACCACACTATGCTCTCGATCCATGAAACGTACTCCGAAACCCGAGTGTACACAGCTGGGGCGCTCGCAGAGCCGCAACCCTTTCCAAACGAAGTCACTCCTATGATGTAGAACAGACACTGATTTTCGTGGTTCGTGATTTGGATCGGGCCCCCAGAATCGCCCTAAAAGGTAGGAGAAATTAAATATATTTTTCTTTTTTTCTATATGCAATCTCATGAATATTCAAGTTTATATTGAATAATAAAATAATTGATATGAAGAGCTCGTAGTATTTCTGATTCTGAAAATTTTCATTACTTTATTTATGCAAAAATGTCAAAACACGTCTTAAATATTAAAAAGTTTTCGAATGTGTCAATATACTCCATAGAAAGGTGCCCCAAAAAACGCGCTCTGCATAGGGATTTCGAGAGTTCAAAAACCAATGTTTTTAAATTATAAATTTAATAATTATTGCATTTTTGTTGTTTGTGCTGCAATGTTAATCCTGTTCTACAGTATCATAAATTTACATGCATTTTTACAACTTCGTATTTGATCACGAAATTTCTGTAATTACACGATAATAAATTTCTTATGCTAAATACGATATTGTAAAAAATTCTCAAATAGGACATGTTCTAATTTTGAAGGTCATTTGCTCCAAATTTGGGCGATATTTAGGGTTTTCATTTAACAAACGTTTATATTTCATGGGTAGTTGGCTACTTTGTTCTATGAAACTGTCTGTCACAACCAAACATCAAGTATTTCAAGAAAAATGAATTTAAAAAACATCATTGTCGCAGTTGTTTTGTGCGAAGTAAGTTTTTGAAACGAAAACGAATTAGGGTGGAATTGTTGATACAAAGACGACAAAATAAAAATATATTTAACTAGGTAACAATCAAAAACATCACAAATATTTGACCGTATAAAACGTAGAGAATTAGATCAAAAATTATGTAAAAATTAAAATAATTTGCATGTTAATTTAATTGTAAATGTATGATTGTGTAAAACATGCTTTATTGGGACTTGTACTGTTGTGCGGTCTTTTTCTTATAAAATGAAAGTTATACAATTGTTGGAAAGCTAAATAAATTCATTCTATTAAACATCGCCATTCAAAAGAACGTAAAAAATGCCCTTAAGACGTGTAGACTAAAATCCAGTGTTATTTCACACGTGGAAGATATTCGCAACAATAAAATAAGCACTTTTTCTCAAATTAGAAAACACCATTAAAATGGTCTACTAATAAGGCATTTTTTTATACTTTGTCACTATGAAAAAAAAATGGTCCCAGGTGCCACCATCATAATACTACAAAATTAATCTGAGTCTGCGACATCGTAGTTTCATACACATATGATGTACAATGATAGTTAAGCGCGCGCACGCACATACTATATATATATACAGGTGTTCGGGTTCGGATTTCGAAGGCCACCATGGGGGAGTTTTCGAATTTTTGATTTTTTTAATGTTAAAGTATTTTTAAATCTAAAGCGTTTTTACTTTTATATATTGTAAAAAAATTAAAATACTGGAGAAAAAATGTTAAACTTTTGCAACATTTTCTTCCCGCCATTACGACGTACATAACATCAACTATGTGCGAATTAGATCTCGACATACGTGCCCAAAACGTGCTTTACAGAAAGGAATAGAAGCAAAACACGGCCACCTGTTTATGTTTACATTTGACACTCGACAATTTAATATCTGTGTTTATCGTATTTTCTAGGTTTTACATTTACATATTTATAATAAAATAATTTGCTTTTTCCGATTTGACATTGAATTTGACGTTTCAATATCAAATATAGAAGACATACGTTCATGTTTTCATTCTAAATTAGCGCTCGTAGCGGACAACTACGGCGAACCAAAGATGCTGCATACGTCATTGTATTGTGGGCGATGTAACTGACGATAAATTTAATATCGTTTGTACAAAAAAAATGCGATATATTTTATTACTTTTATCGCCTTAATAAGGTGCGTTCGGTAAATGAGTTCTATTCACACTTTTCACTCTACGCACTCCTAACATCGTTCGGTAATTACTTGGAGTGATACGCGTCTTAAAATGGAGCGTTCGGCAAATGCAGGATGGAGTCAAGTGGAGTGAAAAGTGTTAACTCCATCAGCCCAACCTCGAAATGCAAGCGTACATGGAGTGAATACGCGGAAATATTACGTTTTGAATGTTTAACCTCAAATTTTATAAATTTCAAGAGAATATGATCGCCTATTGTCTATCTAAGTGTAATTAATAACACTGGTGAGTGTAATAGCACAAATACGAATGCAAATGAAGACTGTACTGAATAAAGTGAAGAATTTTCTACTTTTTCTTATATCATACTTCCTTCAGAATAATTAAAAAATAATTATTTTGCAAACTAAATAACTTCTGGATGATTCTTTGTTTTTTTAGCAGTATATCAGATTGTCAAAAAGGAGGTTATTATATTCGTGTACCAAAATTTAAACTCTACTCGTTCGGTTAATAACAAATAATGGAGTGTACCTTATTTCCTCGATATACTCCAACTCCAGCGCTACTCCCACTCCACTCTAACACCGCTCCGTAAATACTCCAACTCCGTATGATTTACCGAACGCACCTAATATTGCATGTATAGTATTGCAGTAATGTGGAAAAATAATTACATTACAATATAACTAAATTTCCCCAAAGCGATAGGATTAAAGCGGTTAAATGGGACATTTATAAAAATGGAAATATGTGTTATATATCGACACTGATGGAAAAATTATTTTCGTGTGCCACTGGATAGGCAATACAAATATCTATTTTATTTGACATTTATAAAAATGTAAGTTTGTATTCTTGCTTTCAAAATAATACACAAACGTCAAATGTACTTCCAATTTTATTCGAAAGGGAGAGACGTATTTAATTAAATAATTGCAAAACCAAATAATCTAAACAAAAAGTACGGATAATATCAAATTTGTTCATCACGCGTTGTCAACTGTCTTGTTCGTGTTAGTTTTTTGTGTGTTTACAAATTTTCTATTTCTATATTTTCTTATGTCATCCTACGACACATCCGGTAAAATTCAAATTTTCAAGTAATATTTAAAAATTCATATCTCGCTCAAATTAAATTAAAAAGAACTCAAAATTTTAAATTTATAATATAAATATGTGAAATTTTCAGAAAATAATAGTAAAAATAATTATTAGAATACCCCATCATTAATGAATCAATAATATTCCAATAGGTTTAGGAGCAAAATTTAAAATGAAAATAAAATGTACTAAATAAAGCCTATGTCACGGTTTTTAGTGTTCACCCTGTATTAATTTAATTTATTATTTCTTGTATTTTTCTAATTCATATTCAAAAAGCATTAATTGTACAACGAATGCATTATTACAAAAATCGATCTGTTTCAAACATATTTTCGTAATTTGTATACATAAGTTCGATATTAGCCAAGTGGAAAATGCGAAAAAATGTCAATTTAATTACAAAAACAATTCATATCAATTACTTAAAAAAGAGTTAACTTCACTGATGAAAGTTGATGACATTGACAAAATAATAACACGAAAACAAAGCGCAATTAGCATATACCGCTTATAAATTATTTCACGTTTCATACACTCGGGAATTTCCATGAGCGTAACAAATGCAAGATTTGTTTTGTACCTGACAAGTATCTTTTCCGCCTCGGATAGACCCGGCGCATAACATAGATGGTTCAATTCCTCTTGGTAAATTTCTTCGAGTATCTTGATAGTAATGGTTGCAGGCATTATTATTGAATATATCGAGGGCTACTTTTAATAAAGCGTCACTTGACCTCCCACCTTAAAAAAAGATTTATATAAGTAATGGATAAAATTCTATAATTTTTCGGAGAAGTTACAACAATTGGGAATTTATGTGACAAAAGTTAAGATGGAAAACCTTCAAAGAAAATGAATTATTTATGGGCTAACTCGTTATTGTATAGAATATAAATATGTGTTATTTTCGTTCTGTGAATTACCTATAGTACTAATACTATTTTAATTACATGTATAATTTATATAATCTAATTCTACATTGTTCTTTCCGCATATATGTATAATTATATAACTTACCGAATTCAGTGTGGCCCCAGCCAGTTGCAATAGTTTTATTTTGATTTATATATTGTTTGGTCCATAAACAAGCAGGACGAATGTAGCTATGAAATATGACATTTCTATTCAATCTGATTAAACCTATATCATTATATTTCTGCGGTGGAGTATAATCCGGGTGTATTTTAACATCTTCAACACCGTAATCTTCTGGTTTAGAATTACCATCGCGTACTGCTAGATTCAATTCTCCTAAACGTACTCTAACGGGTGACCCACTGAGAAATATAGATACTAAATTGTTAAATATTTTTATAAAAATATGTAGGTAACTTACAAAAAGCTTTTTAAACAGTGAGCTGCAGTTAAGATAAATCTTTCACTTATTAAAGTACCTCCGCATTTCCATTCGACTCTATTTTCGACGTTGTATCCCAAAAGGGCCTAAAGAAAAACATTAATTCAATGTATTAAAATAGTGGATAAATGCTCTAAGAAATAAATTAAAAACGTGTTAAACATTAATCATTATTTTTAAGTTTTAAATGACATTTTTTTTATTACATGGTCATCTTCTGTTAATAGCAAAACCGCTAATCTGAATATTTGATTCATTTAATATATTCAAAATCGAATGTAAAAACATTTTTGTTTCTAGAAATTATGAGCAATGCATTCTAATTAAACGTATGAGAAACAATTAATCAACAATTACTAATCATTTTTCATGCTATTAAATAAATATATCACAACGGCATATTGTCAAATACTGGGTGTGTCAATCTGCTTTGTATACAGATTTCGGTAATAATGATGATACATTTATACCGTGCGGGCGTTGACCAGGCGTCACCTACGGGCAATTATTTCTGGCGTGCAGAGTGCACCACATGGGTCACTTTTGTGCCATTTAAAATCCGAAATATTTCTTTTTGGCGTCGGTTGGGATCGAACCTGGTTCCCCAGATTCACGACCAGATACTCAGGCACGCGGCCACGAGATCCCATTTATTTTTTAGAAAACTTAATGAAATATAAATTATCTATATATGGATGGGGTCTCGTAGCCGTGAGATGAAGCCTGTATAGTTCGAATATGTTCATCACTATCGATATCGGTGGACAAAGCAGATAAGCACTCATAGCAGTGCGAGTGCGTGATATTGTGCTTTGATATATTATTATATATTGTATTAAATTTTCCCAGAATTAAAATATATACTAATTCTGGAAAATTTGTAATGTTAGGTATCAAAAAATGGTTAGTAAACATATTACTACAAATTATTATAATTATCTCCGTAATGACTTTCTAGTCTATAATATTTAAATTAATTGTAGTCAGTACGCAAAAACAAACTTACCATATGCGGAAACTCTCTAGGTTCTGCAGGTGTTCCCCCAACAATTAAAGGAATGCTATTATATTCGCAAGTTGGTACTACTGCAGTTATTGGTACGGGGTTTGTTACTAAAGGTATAGCTTGAACTACTTGCACTAATATTTTACTGTATTCCGAACATTCTGCAAGAAATATACTATAAGATTTGAAATTTAAATGATTATAATTGAATTACTTTGTTCACTTATTCTGGGTCTTGAAGGAGATCCTCCGATATCTCCAGGGAAAACAAATTGGGCCTCTAATGGTTTAGCATGGGTGTGAGAGCCAGAAATTCTGTCACCCAGATGGGTAGATTCATCTGAAATAATTTAAACGTTAAAATTTTTTAATAATTACGATATTTGTTCACGGTTAGGTTCAGCAGATTAATTTTTGTTTTGCCACATTCAAGTTTGAAATTTTTCATGTGCTTAGCATTGTTAGATATATTTATTTATTTATTAAAAAGAAAGAACATAATAAGCGAAGATCTATATGTACACAGCGGTAATTTCCTTTACAATTCCATTTTATAACTTTAAAAATTTTCAGCAAAAAATTTACAAGTGTAGCAATAAGCATAGTGTAGTGATTAATATTATTTACCTTTGCAACAAATTATGGCTTCATTGTAGTTATATTGGCATATTGTGGGCTCTATACCTAACTTATTTTTATCTTCAAATGCACTGGGGCACTCAAACATAGATTTGCATTTACCTGGTATTCCATTTCTTAATGTGCATTTACTACCGACTAGAAAAATTTACTTGATATTTAGTTTTCAGTTTTAAAACTTATCTTAATTTTCCTTGTAAGTTAGTAAGTACTTATTTAAAAAAATAATACTATTTCAATGATGTAGAAACCACATAAATTTGAATATATACGAATTATAAGGAAAAAATGTAGACCTTGAGTAAAATGTCAAATTCAAATGTTCATAAAATCAGTAGCCTGTTTTACATAAAGATGATAATATAGTAAATAAATTGCAACTTACCTTGCGTATATACAGCGTTTGTGAGTGCAAATACTACGATATAAAATATAACATTTTGGTATATATTCATTTTTATATTCACTTGATATATAAAGAGTGAAAATTTATTTCAGAAATGTTCTGAATATGAAGAGCAGTCTTTAATACTTATGGGACTACACTATTTCTTTCTCCTGCTGCGTTGTCAACAGACCAAAATATTAATAGGGATGCGTGACCCGTGCAACGCACTTTTATATTTTAAATATACCTCATAATTTTTCTTAATTAGTGACATTATATCCCGCCACGTTATACCACACTACACAATAACCGCCGACTGAGAAGAGCTGATTGCTTTTAACAATACCTGTATTTTTCTTATATGCCGATGAGGTTCAAGACCAATATTCATTGATGACCTTGACTAACCCGATTCCCCCTCCGTCTAACAGGTATTTACCAGTATTAATAATTTTATAACTGCTTGGAATAACCCAGATTCTCATATCTATCACTCAAAATTTCTCTTACACTTATTCTATACATTTAACCTAAAAGATTTTTTTAAACATAATTTGCGAAGTGTTATTTAAAAGATCTTTAAGAAACACATCAATTGTCTTCACATATTTCTTTATTTAAACAAAAAATGTTTCACTAATCATATCCATCAGCATAGAACAATATAAAAAAAAAAACTAAATTATTCCACACATAAAAAGCGTTATTATTAATGCGCATATAATTATTTTCTACAGCACTATAGGATATCACAAAAATAAATTAATAACTAGCTAATTAAACTAAAATAAAATATCATTGGCCCGGAGTTAAAATTTTTGTGATAAAAATGATCTAGTTTATGACCATACGATTTTCTCTATCCAGTCCACATATTCGGAGACTCTTGTATATAATCCCGGTAAATTGCCGCCACAAGCTTTACCGGCAGCAGTAATTCCAATTACATACAAAATACACGTATTATCGGGCTTCGTAATTTGAATTGGTCCTCCTGAATCTCCCTAGAAAATGAATATCAATATATTACTACTTAGTCTAAACTCTTAAGTATCAAAATGTTATTTATGGGGAAAGAGAAATGCGCATATTTCTCGATAGATATGAATGAGAGTTTCAGCAAGATGATTTACAATTAGCAGATCCAGTAAATATGAATATGACTGATCTACTGTCGTATAAAAAAGTATTTTCTAAAATTAATTTTTCTATACCCAAAAATACGATGATTAAAGTATTTCAGGAATGGATAATTTTCTTTTATAGTTCTAGAAATATTATTTTATCATACATTGTACTTAGATTTTGACGTAGCAGAACAGGGTTTCGATATTGTAACTTTAAATTCTACTAAATTTTAAATTCAACTCGAATTGAGATTTTTCTCTATTCTTTCTTAGAGTGGATTTCAAATTCTACTGGTTTGGAGCAGTAGAATTCGTTTTTATCGTTTGTGCTTGACATTTATTTACATCTAGTTTGAAAAGTTATAAGCTATAATCATGTTTGTATTAATTATTCTTCCTAATTCGTGTAGAATTTAAAGTTACAAAATCCAGGCCCAGTTTTCAGTTAACTACGAATTAAGAAATTACATTGCTGGGAAAATATTATGTATCCGAATGTTTTTTTAAAAGGTAAAATTTACTAGAAATGATTTGTTGTTAATTTGTTCATTGTCTTACACTGTTTTCCATATAAATAACATTTTATAGCCAAGTTAAAAATATGTCAGTCATTTTTAAATATTTATTTAAGTAAACATAGTTATGCTCACTTTTCTCACCTTTTTTAGTGTAAATTTCAAGAAAAATGTACTTTTTAAGTTAAAAAGAACGGCTTTAAATATGTAACTTAATATGTAATTAGTAATAATGTATTAATAATACATACCGTACAAGTATCACCTAAGTGAGTAGTATTTCTGGCACAAATTAAATTCCTTGAAATAGACTGCACTTTTCTGTCAAAATAATCTGTGTACATATTATGACATTGACTGTTACTTATTATATCTAGCCCTACTTTTAGTAAGGAGTCACTTGTTGAGTACAAATCTAAGACAGAAAAAGACAATTATTACTATGTACAGGATGTAAAGTGGGCCATAGACGTTTAACACGAGAAGTCAGTTTTTCTTTGTGCAAACGTTACCAAATTATTTTCGGGAAAAATACTTTAAAAGTTATTAAGATTTAAATTCTAGCTCTTCATGTAAGCGAACAGTTACTGTTTTTATGAACATTTAGTCTATAGACAGCCATGGATTGACAAAAAATTAAAAAATTACGTTATTTTTAACTGCCAGTTAAAACTAAATACATAGTTTACCTTTGTCTGTTTTGTGTTAGTTTACTACTATAATCTAAATTTAGTTCTAATTGACAGTTAAAACAACGCATGTTTTTTTTGTAGTGATGGCAAATGACCGGTTATTTTTAAAAGTGCTTAAATGACCGATCATTTTGGCGGTCATTTTAGGTCACTTTTGAGGTGTATTTTCTTGAGGCCAATCCATTGCTTTTTTTAATGAGTATGTCAAGATGATACCAAATATGTTCATATTAGAGTAATTTCTAGTTTAAAAATAAATCAAAACACACTATTTATTCTATATTTTTAATAAGATAAAGTTAACAATAATTTGTTTTTTAAATTAATTCTTTGAGATCCAGGATTTCTGTCAATCACAGGAGATTGCACAAGTGAACATTATATTTTATTTGCCTATAATAAAAAAAATAATCTTGTCCTGGTTTCAAATACAAGACATGAGGGTTTTGTTCAATAGGGATAACAACATTTTTACAAAGATTTTGGTTTTCTAGCATATCGTCATGTTCATATGTTTCATTTTCGTTATATCCAGTCGGTTTTAACCATTTTTAAACTGTGATGTAGAATTAAAGGCTTAAATCTGAGATTATGTTACATATATGGTGCGCACCGGTCACTTTTGAAAATCAAAAAGCATTTTTATAAATGCTCGGTCATTTATGGCACTTTTACGAGAACTTTTGCGCATTTATATAAGTGACCACCCATCACTGTTTTTTGTCATAATTCATGGCTACCTTGACTAAAAGCTCATAAAAACAGTAACCTTATAATTATTGATAAAATAATTGTTATCATCAACGTGCGTCAAGTTTCGTGAGTTAGTGTTATATAATAATCTTTTAAGTACTGGTTTAGGGTAGGCATTTTCGATCAGTATATTCTCCAAACGTTCGAGAGCTGGGTTCTGCAGCGTTTGATGACAGATTTGTTTAATTCTGTTTTTTAGACCTAATACTAGGATAATTTTGGTTTCATGTGTGTGGTCTGAGTGATAATTGAGATATTTTCCTGACGATGTCGGCTTTTGATACCAATCCAATATAACGGTTTGGCTATCTTGTCTGATCACCTTGGTGTCCAAAAATGGAACACTATTTTATGATTCGTTTTCGACGGTAAATTGTATATTGTCGTTGACGCTGTTAAATATTTGCAACGTTGTCACGAAAAAAGTGTTATTAAAGATGAAGCTGATTATATCAATGAAATCATTTTTAGGAATGGTAGTGTGATCACTTATCATTATCTTGGGAAATGATAAATGATCACACTATCATTCCTTTTTTCGTTTATAATGGGCAGCAATACCAACAAATATTTGGTTGTCCAATGGGCAGTATTATCAGTCCAGTTATTAGTAGGTACGTCATGGATTGGATTCTGGATCAGTGTGTTCCCCAACTTCCTATTGAGCTTCCTTTCATTTAGAAATACGTAGACGATATAATATGTGTTGTGCCAAGTGATAAAATAGAGACAACGTTGCAAATATTTAACAGCGTTAACGACAATATATAATTTACCGTCGAAAAAGAATCACAAAATAGTGTTCCATTTTTGGACACCAAGGTGATCAGACAAGGTAACCACACCGTTATATTGTATTGGTATCAAAAGCCGACATCGTCAGGAAAATATCTCAATAGGGTATTCTCTGAGGACTACCAATATTAAAAATTTATTAAAAATATTAGTGTTGATAGGTAAACAACAGGGAAAAAACAAAAAATCATATTATAAATTGATTGTTACAAAAGATATAAAGCATTTAAATATTGCTGATGTACTAGATGACCTGCCAATGGGAGACCAGTTGAAATCCCTACTTCATGTTCGAATGTGATAAGAGGCCGCATGAACCACTGATAGCACGCAGCTGGTACTGTACAACTAGTACGTCACTATCACGTGACACAATAAATTCAAATTTTAAAAATTAATATCTCGCTTACTAAAAGTAATTTTTAACTCGAGTTTTCACAGGTACTCTTAGATATAACTGTTCTTTAAGAAAAATAAATAAAAAAATATGAGAGAATACCCTATTATCACTCAGACCACACACATAAAACCAAAATTAACCTAGTATTAGGTCTAAAAAACAGAATTAAACAAATCTGTCATCAAACGCTGCAAAAGCCAGCTCTCGAACGTTTGGAGAACATACTGATCGAGAATGCCTACCCTAAACCACTACTTAAAAGATTATTATATAACACTAACTCACGAAACTTGACGCACGTTGATGATAACAATGAGCGCAAACAGTATATATCTTTTCCGAACATACCACATTTAACTAATGAGCTGATACATTTGTTTAAAGACGACAAACATTTAATTTTCGCTACAAAAAATTTGAAAACTGTCAGTAAATTATATTCTTATATTAAAGATAAAACTGACAACACAAACCAGTCAAATTTAATATATAAAGTCCCGTGCGGCGGTTGTTATAGGAGTTATATTGGTCAAACCACACAAAAGTTAAGCGTCCGGTTGTCTCAACACAAAGAAGGAGAGAAGAGAGTTAGCACTAATAATATTTGTGCTTTAGCAGCTCATGTACAAGATACACAGCACTTTGTAAATTACGATGAAACTACCATCCTTGAATTTGAAAATAACTACAAAAAAAGATTATTTTTAGAAATGTGTCACATCACCACAAATAACACCGTAAACTATAAAACCGATACACAAAATTTAAGTGCTATTTATGCGTATGTAGTAAGTAATAAGTAATTTTTAATAATAATAAAACTAAAGTACAAAACAAAACTTTTTGTATTCATATTTACCACGCTTTGGGTGGTTTGCCGCGCTAGCTCTGTTCTCTTCTTCTTCGTGTTGTACCCAGATCTTAACCTTACAAACGAACGGGCACTCAGCACTCAGCTGTTTCCGTGAACCTTCAAAACAGCTGATCTTGCTGTGTGAAGTTGTTACATTAATAAACGAAAATTTAAACTTAAAATAAATACCTTTATTAAAGCATATTTTGAAAATATAATACCTATTTAGAAGAAAAACTTCATGAAAAAGTAATTTGTAGACTAATATTTATAATTCTAGACAAATTTATATTGTTAGAGGTCAATGACCCCGCAACAACTCTAGAAAAACTAAAAGGTTTATTTCATTTTATGAGATAAAATATTGTATTTGGAGTATAGAAGTTATAAATATTTCATTTCATTTCAATATTAAATTACTCCCTTATCCTTTAATTAATACATTTCTTTCAAATATCTATATCGTCAACTGCTCTGATAAAACTTTATGCTTATAACTCCGAAAAGCGTTTAATTACTCTTGGGTATAAACACTTTGTTGGTAATAAGATAATTGATTATATCCATTGGCAAAATATTCGGAAAATCCGATATATCCTATGAAAACTCTTCATCGCAATCATACGGCTCAATATTACTAATTAACTAGATTTTAAATAAATAGCGAAGTTGCATATCAGGTGATAGCTTCTTAAAATACATAGACATTGTAAAAACCACCTATTAAGCTCGCACAATGAAACACTAGAAAAATTTGTTGTTCTCACCAAAATGTAAGGCAAACTGACTTCAGATTTTGAAATGGCGCCAAGAAAGTTGGTTGCCAATGAAGTCAGTTACGGGCCAGGGCAGCAAGATCAGCTGTTTCGAACCGGAAACAGCTGAGTGCCCGTTCTCTGTTTCGGCCGACATGTGTTTCAAAAATAAAAAAAACTTTTTTTATCAACAAAACAATAAAATAACTTTTAAAGTGTTTATTTTAAACTGTGTAATGTGTAACATAACTTTTCCAAATTTATAAAACATGTTCATAACAAAAATTTAATGAAGTAGATGTTTCTGCGACTGATTATTTTCCAATTTAAAACTATGTTAAACTTATTTGTAAGTATTATAACTTCAAAATGTAACATACAAGTTATACAATATAAATGTACATTTTAGTATTCCCTGATGAAGTTACAAAATCAGTAACCAAATATTGGAATTTTAAATAAAATTAACAACTACATGGGTTATTAATATAATTCCTGCCAATCTCCGCCGAGAAATCCATTACTTATTTTATCAATCAAGTACGGCATTACTTCCTTCTAACATCAACTTTATAATTATTCTTTTCATTAATATATGAAGAGCTAGAATGCTCGTTCTACATTATTTAGATAAAGAATTTCATTCTCCATAACTTTTCTTTAAATTATTTTTGTATAAAATAATATGATAACGTTTGCGCAAAGATAAAACTGATTTTCCCCGTTTAAACTCCTATGGCCCATTTTTCGATTTACACCCTGTACAAATATTTAAAGTTTAAAAATTTAATGAATGCATATTTACCTTCTTCTGTAGTCCCCCAACCAGTAGCAATAGTAGTCCGTGTTCCTAAGTCTAATTTAGTCCACAGACATGCTGGCCTTATATAACTATTAAAATGCACTCTTCGTGATAGCTTAAGAAGAGCTACATCATTATACACTTTTGGCCTTTGAAAATCTGGATGTGTGAAGGATTGTATAACATTAAAATCTTCAGGGTGTGAATTTGGCTCTTGTTCACTTATTATAAGTTCGCCTAGTCGAACAATCTTTACTTCTCCCCTAGAAAAAATAGTAATATGATATATTTTCCGTAATTGTAAATAATTTAAAGATAAAAACTTGATTAGGTATGACTATATTCATATTATTATTTTTCAGATGTTAACAGAACATTTAGTTATATTTATGTAAATACAGGCTGTGTGTATCATGACAAGTGTAAAAATAATAATAATAATAATAATAATAATAATAATAATAATAATAATAATAATAATAATAATAATAATAATAATAATAATAATAATAGCGTATTCGTGAGATAATTTTGAAAAAAAGTGTTATATGAATATGAACATAGATCTTATTCCATTTAATTAAGGAGTTAAGGCCGTCGCGCACTTGAGCGACACGAAGACCGGCGATTAAATTATTATTTTTTAAATTGCTGCTATTTATGAAACTTTGATAGGACTTATGTTCACATTTTTTACTCAAAATCTCAGAAATATGTTATTAATTATTTTTACAGTAGTCCTGATACCTTCTGTATAAAAAACTTGATTTATATACGTACAATTCTCTTGATACTAAACAGTGAGCAGCAGTTAAGACAAATTGTTCACTAATTAAGGATCCTCCACAAAGCCAGTATATTTTGTCTTTTACATATCCTAATAATGCCTAAAATAAATAATATATTTAATTTTACGTAAAATTATTAAATAATATTTGTAGAAATGTAAATAATTAATACTATGAAGATAGAAAAATTCATAAAAAAATGTATATAAATATTTATGTAGGAAAACGAGTAATTATGTGTATTATTTGTTTATAACATTACATTGTTTAAGTTTTTAAGAAAAAACAAATGATGTTTTAAAAATAATTCTTTCATCGTTAGTGAATTATATAAACCTGATATTCTTATCTTACCATATGCGGGAATTCTCCCAAAACAGCTTTCTCGCCGCCGAAAATTAAAGGAATTCCATCGTAACTGCAATTTGATATTTCATAGCGCACTGAGCCCGATACTGCTGACAATGGGACGGATTCTACGACTGATGTTACTGGTGCAGTGTATTCCCTACATTCTAAAAGACAAGTTTATATAAATATTACTGTTAGTTTTATTTTATGCATATTACAGACGTGGCCTAGTGTATTAAATGACTGATTATTGTATCCAAAGTTACTTATTTATCATACAAAAGTGGCTCTCTTGGTATACTATCTAAAATTGCCAATGAGTTAACTCCTGGTAAAAATATTCCATTGTACCTAAATTGTATACAATACAATGACATACCCAGCAAAGGTTAAAAAGTCGTAAAATCATTATTTTACTTTATTTATATTCTTAGCGTTAACTTTGTAGTCGTGTTGTAGAAATATTGCAGTTTTCAACTGACGTCTATTAGGTAGACGACATTTCAAGGGTAATTATTTATGGAAGCAATTAATTGAAAATGTAAGAAATAAGTCACGCAACATGACATATGACATATTTTAACTTTGGACCTGTTGTAAATAACGTTATCATAGATTTTTTAGGAAGATAAATCGAGTTTCTAGAAGAGAAGAGATTTGAGTCTTATGTCAATAAGTTATTTCCTTTTGCTTGAATTAAATTTGAATATTTATTATCAATTTTAATAGTGATATGCTGAAAATGCTTACTCTGAGTTATTAGTTATAACCAGTAATAATTTATTTTACTTACTTAGTTCACTTTTTCGCATTCCATATTTGGGATTGAAATTTATTGGATTTGGATTATTTACTGCAACCGGTGGCACTGTGGGACTTGCAGTCGGTATTCCTTAAAATAATATTGCCTTAGTTAAGTTTAAAAATAATTTTAAGATCCTCATCTATGTATAAATTTCACGCTGAAGTAAACGTGTACGGTTTTTTTTCAAATAATTAACGAAAAATACTACCTTCGCAGCAAACAACAGGCACATTGTTTGTACGTGGTTCACAGATAACCGGTGTAATACCAACAGCAATATGTCTTTTAGCTGAAGGACAATCATTGGCAGTCTTGCAGACACCTTTTTTACCAGTTATAGGTAAATTACACTGGTTCCCAACTAGAATTTTATAAGATACTTATTAGATTACAAGATACCTAAGTGTAATGAATTCAAGACATGCAGGATTTTCATTCCAAATATTTTATAATGTTTATACAATTTTGCCACAATTATTGAATTTTCCTAGAATTTATTTCATAGCAATTATAACTATAATTATGCAAATATGGTACGTCATTAGTATTTCTAAAATATTCATATCAATAAGTGTTAACAAAATTTGATAAATATCTACAAATAAAATATTAATAAGTTAAGAAAAAGTAAAATTTAATAATATAAATATTTATTTATAAATTATTACTTACCTTGGCCGACTACGGTTGAAATATAAATAATATAAATTATTGACAATATTTGAATACACATTTCTTTGAATATTTTTGAAAAGGACAAAACACTTATGAGTACTTTATAAATACAATTATAATATCATAATTCTAATTAATTTATTCACAATCACGCAAAATCTTCACCACATCTTCACTGATGAAACAGAATCCAATTAATAACAGAGTCAAATTCACATCAACACATACGTATGTACAGCATGACCTTGAAACTATTCTTTCTCTTTTAAACTGGTATACCTAGTTATAGGAATTAGGAAAGGAAAAAATGGTTTTATTTTTTATTTAATTTATATTTTAGGAACCACAAGAAGTTATATGGGCACTTAACTTAGGAATTAAAACTTTATGCGATGAAAACATATAATAATTCTTATACAGTGATGGGCAAATGTGGTGATATTATTTTTATCAAATATTCTTATAGTTACCCTAAATTTAAAACTTTCATTTAATCCTTGTCTGCCCAAAATAGAGTCAAAACTAACCCGTATTTGGTTTCTTGTCAAAGTCAGAATATTAAAGGCAGTGGTGATATTCAAAAAAAATATCAACCGGTTCGTAGCGCTGAAGAGTATTTCATGTTTAAAAAACACTTTCGATAAAAGTTTGAACAACTTCATTTATTTCCTTTTTATGCATTTACAATGGCACAATAATAACATTATAAAAAAAATATTGGAAACTTAATTAATTCAGTCCTAGTTTGGAAGGAACTTGTTAGTCTTAGCAACGTTGCAAAAATTTAATCAATAGAAACAAATGTAAAACCTATCATTTTCAAGTTTTACTCAGTGTTTGCAATTATTATTGGTTATTTGTTATAGTAATGTTGGTAAGACATAACTTTTTTACAAAAGAGGGGTGAATTTCTAATAAATTCAGAATATGAAACCACCAATACTATTAACAACGGAACGAACTGATAAAATTTTAGGAAACGGTTCTGCTGAACCGATTCCAAAAGAATAAAACGCCACTTATGTTCGTATATGAATAATAATTTAAATTGTATAAATTTATTGTACAAAAACATACATAATATAAATCTAATAAGATCTTTAAAACCTTTCTAATTATGCCAATATACAGAATGTAAGAGCGAAACCGACCACCGCCATTATTTTCTTTATTATTATAGTTACAAAAAAAAAATTATAGAACAAAGTTGTAGGATGCCAAGGACACTTGTTTATAAAAAATATATTTTTTTGAAACCAGTGGTTCCCAAGAGTTCGATAGCGCATTTCCTTCTGAATTCGACCATGTAATCATTTTATATCGTTACATAACAATAATATTGAGGAAAATGCAAATCGAAATTTTGACAACCCTGCATAATAATTCATTTAACATTTCATTTCGATGCAATATTGTCAATGTAACGTTTAAAATTTTAAGTTACGTTGGTGCAACCGGCCATTAGTGCATAATTCCTATTGTTGTAGATAGAGCATTATTCATAAAGTTAAGCTCAGTTGTTTTTCATACATAGCCTACTGAAAAATAACTATAAAAATAAAATTTATTTAAATTTAAATTGAATTTTTCTCAATATTTTTATTATGGGTATAAAATGATTACATGGTTGAATAGGGGATTCCGATCGTGACGTCACAAAGTGCGCCACTTGCGGTAAAATATTGAACTATGTGGACAAACAGACATTTTCTGTTGACATGTGTCCGGTTAGAGATGAAAATGAATTTTTTAAGTGCAGAGTTAGTGCCAGGGGCGAAATTTAAAAAGAAAAATATTGAATATCATTCGGCGAATGAACAAAAAAGATGATTAGAGTGTTGTGGTCTGAAAAAATGCGGAAAAAGAACGATCTTATTTTAAGGTTAGTTCAGGTTGATTACTGGGTATTTATACTAACTCAGAATGTTATAACGTTCTCAGAATTCAAAATTGTATGAATGCGGAACGCAGTAATAATATATTACCCAGCATTGATGTTGGTAAATGGGTATCTGCGTTAGTTTAATGTAATACGTGTGTGGTAGTTGATGTAAATATAAAGTGGTGCTATTTTCCATCCCAAAATGTATCAAACCTATTTAACTACGGACCCATATACCACTAATTCCACGAAACAATTTAGTTTAGTTACGGATAACCCATGAGAGCGGCTTGGGAAATGGTATAAAATTAGCTCCTCTCGTATCTTTTTTTATATTTATTCCTGTAATCACTCTTACAGAGGACATACGTGCACCTAGTACCCATATTTTTAATTTAAAACACAAATTTTACAAGGTTGTTAACTTGATAGCACAATGACAGTTATTAGTTTGTCCACATAGTTCACAAAAATACCGCGACGGGGCGCTAAAAATTCGCTTAATCGGAATCCCCTATTCAGAAAAGAATAACCTATCGAATGGGTCTAAAAAATAAATTGTTCGTTCGTTCAGCAATTTTATTAAATGTTTAATTTCAGTGTAACAATATTTTATGTACAGTTACTTTAGTTTCTGTGACAAGACCATTTAAGCTCCCAAGTGTCAGTTACACCTATTCAACTTATTCTTGGAAAGTCCATTTTGGGTATTTTTCATAATCCATTGCGGGTACGTTCGGCATTGAAATCCACGGATTGCTCAGAGCTCATAGGTCACGCGACGCATTTCGCAGATGTTAATGCGAATGCCGAACGCTCCAGATTCATATTATAATACACAAATACGTAACTAGGAACAGGAATAGTACAAGAGTAAAACGTGTATTAATGAATTAATAGTTTTTCACATAAGTGTTAAAATATTATATTTTTATAAGTTCTTAATAGGTAACAATTAAATTACGTTTCACCATACAAGCTTCATGAAAAAGGTTATGTGAATATTGAGTAATTTGTACAAAATATTATTTCTAACTTCCCTATATTCTACATCTCTATGTTCGTTTTCAACATGTTTTTGTGATGTTTCTATAAAACATGCTTTAACTGTAAATGAACATAAAGGGCACGTAAATAAATTGTTGTTCATATTTAAAACTTTTTGCTATAAATGACTGAAAATATCTTAGAACTATTAGGCGAGAGCACGGTACATAATTCTGAGAACTACCCTCCGCCGGTTTAAGTTCTGAGTTGCTAGTTTTTACGGGGAAATGAAATTTTTAACTGACATGCCAGATGACAGTTGAGTTAAAGGCTAATACGCATGCACAGATTTGAGAGCTCCGTGTGCTCGGCGCTTGGTCACCGAGCACACAGAGCGAGCTCAATATGCTTAGCGAGTTTAATGCCGAACGCTACAGATCGCTCTAATGTCAATGCCGAACGCAATCGACGGCTCTGAGCGCTCAAAATGTTAATGCCGAACGTACCCTGCATGTGTTCAGCAGACATCTGTTCCAAATTGTGCTATCCCTCCTTTTCCACTCACCCTTCTGGTGGGGGTTGTTTCTGATTTTTGATTGGAGGCAACATTATTGTAAAAATTTTCTTGTCTAGTTTTAAGCATTAGTAACAGCTACTCAAACAGCTAACATCAACCTTTGTTATTTATCCGTTCGTATAGTTTTAGTAAGATTTGTTATTTTGTGTGTTGTATTTAAAATAAAACCTTTAAAAGCAGTGAATATTTTAATTTTGAGAAAACTCGACACACCTCAACATACCACCCCATTTAAAAAATATACAAGTGTCCCACAACTTCAGGTACATTAAGAATGTCAAATGGTACTTAACGTACAGATTACGGAACAAAAAGATTTTTTTCAAAATTCCTATGATTATTAAGGCTAGTTTATTTAAAAACATTTTTTGTCTGGATACTATAACATTTGGAATAAAGAAATTAGTTATAACTATTACGTAACATAATTTAACAATGAAATTAATTTATGCAATTACGTAAAGATATAATACAACGTAATATTTAATATTAAAACTATCTATTCAACCAGTGCGCCAAAACTTTTTCTGTCAAAAATTATATAAATAAAATAAAATATATCATCACGGCATATTACCCATTGCTGGGCGTGCCAATCTGCTTTGTACGCAGATATCGGTAATGATGATGACATATTTATACCGTGCGGGCGAATTTTCCAAAAATTCTGGTATAACTTTGTGTTGTAACTTGAGAACCACTGGTTTAAAAAAAGTAATGGGATGGTCCTCTTGGTCTCCTACAAGTTTGTTCTATAGTATTTTTTTTTTGTAACTATAATAATAAAGAAAATAATGGCGGTGGTCGGTTTCGCTCTTACAACCTCCTGTATAATAAATAAATAAATAAATAAATATATCATTACGGCATATTACCCATTGCAGTGTGTGCCAATCTACTTTGTACACAGATTTTGGTAATGACATATATGTACCTCCTGCATAACAAAATTAATAAAAGTGTTGCATATTTTTTGTATTTACCAATTTTTTTTAGAGTTTTTAAGCACTGATATCTTTGTACAAAGCAGATTGGCACATCCAGAAATGAGCAATACGCCGTGATGATATATTTATTTATTTATATTTTTATTTAAGTACAGAATCGACTAATTTCTTATATTCAGGTAAAACCCTTTTTACATTTATCTATAACCTATAACTTTCCAATTTTAAATATTTTTACAGATGTTCAATATTAGTTATTTATAGCTACTAACTGTGAATATCACATACGTCAATTGTTTTACCGTAAATAATATTTTAGTTAACTTCAAAGTGTTCGTATTATGTATTTTAGCAAAAAAAAACATTTTGTAGGATTTGAAAATTATATGAACCCATTATATTTTTTTTGTTTTTTTTTACTTATCGAACTGTGTAGATCGGTACCAATTTTACGGTGAGTAGTAAATGTCAGCCTCATTTTTCAATAGATGATAAGTACCATAAAGTTGCAGATAAATTTTTTAACATTCTGATGGTATAATTCATTTTCATTTTAAAATATTCCCCGATTTTTTTAAAAAAGATCATGCAATAATTTACTCATTTTATCATTGAAATTATTTATTTTTCCAAGTATTTCTACATTTTCACTTTTTGATGTTCCAGGCTGGACGCTATAGTGCGACCGTCACGTTAGAATTATTGAGAATAAGACAGATGGTTCATAATTCTTAGAATTTTATTTTGCATATGTTCAAATTAGTTCTCTTTAACAATATTACACTTCACTATCATTTCTTTTCATATCTTAAAAACTCCCAACCAGTCTTCTTTTCGAATGCTTTTAAAATAATCAATTGCAGTATTCCAGCATCAATCATCAATCTCTTTTTCAGCAATTTTTTTGGAATGCTTTCAATATAATTTTTGGGAGACTGAAAACTGTCAAACCTGCTAAATTAATTCGGGTGACAAAAACTGCCAAAGCGGTCAAACTGATTATTGATTATTGAAGGACTTGAAAACTATCAAATTAATTTAAGGGTGACAAAATTACCAAAGCTGTCAAATTATTAATCACGATTCGAAAATGCTCTCTGGTTCGTTCTTAATTCTAATTTTCATGCACAACGATACTTAATTGATTTGACTTTCACAATTTAATTTCAACCGATAAATAACTGTATAAAGTGATAGAACAATTTTATTTTTTAAGGCCTACCAGTTCAATTTTTCGAAATATTGGACTACTATGTATTATGTATATGACGCTGTACATTTTTTTTCCGTAAAATATGTTATGCGAATTTTGCGCTTCTTCATTTTAGTCCAACAGTGGATATATGAAAAACTGGTTTAATAAGTATATGAAATATTGTATTTTTATATTAAATTTCTTATATTTTATGATTTAAAAGTTACTTGTTTAAATTTCGCGCCAATATGTGAACATTTTTACAAAATCAATTACAACCTAACCAAATACGTAAATAGACACAATGACTGAAACATAAAAAAAAATATTTCAGTGAGAACTTTTGTATAAAATTATTTATTATTTGATATTTTTGTGGTGGTACTTTAATTATGCTAATGTTTTGTAAATTGCTTTAATTCGTAAACAAGTTTTTTATTAATGTTATTCGACCGCGGAATTGCTAATAGTCATATGCAGTCGATGTTTTGATGATTATGATTTCATGGAAAGATAAAGATAAACGCTAGCCTAAGCGGGATTCGAATGTAGGGTAGGACCTTTATTATTACTTTTGTTTTTAATAATCATTCATTTTACCCATGAATGGTTTTTATTTTCATTTTATATATTGAAGCACGCGAGGCGAGACGAGACGAGAAATATAAAATATCGATCTCGTCTCGTTTTTGGGTCTGTAATCTCGATCTCGCTCTCGTTCTCGCACATTTTTTTTTGGGTCTCATCTCGTTCTTGCACGAGAGTCTCGCTATAAAAATAAGCGCATGCGCACTACGTATTTACGTAACTTTAACTACAAGAGACAATTTCGCACTAATAGCACCGTCTTCCATGTATTTCCAATCGTATAACCATTGATTATAATATACTAGCGTATAGTATAGAAGATCAATGGTATAACTATAATAAAGAGACGAAACACTAAATTCTAAAAACCAAATTATTTCAATACGAACATAATGTTTATTTATTTACGGTCACCCCAAAGTGTGATGTTAGTAAATAATTTAATTTATCTCTAAAATATCCAATTGATCATCAAATTTTGATCTCTAAACTATTTCAATACGAACATCTGTTAACACATTCTGTCTGTCATCAGTACAACGAATTAAACATTAAAATATAATTTTTTTGTAACTAAAAGTATCCACACCTATTTAAGATTAAGTCATAAAAAACCACTACACTGATAACCCGCCGGCAACCAATCACTCCGCTTCTCTCCCTGTTGGCTCCTATCGACGCTTAATATAACATCCTTTACTATTCAGGGGCGACAATAGTTTTATTAACCGTGTTTTTAACTGGGGTGAATTAGGGGATAAAATATTAGAGAAAACTAGTTCTATTGGATGCAATACCGATTTTGTCTTTATTTTTGCATTTCCTCGCTCTGGGAACGATACTAATCGAATCGACTCTAGATAGACTCAAAAATATAGTGAGTGAATTCATATAATTTTCTCATTTACGTGTTCTATGCATGAATTAGCGTTGACTCCACTCCTCGTACGGTGCATTTTTCATTGAATTTATGAATCAAAGCTGTGAAGTTACAAATACTTTTTATTGCGAGACGTTTCGCATTTCGCATCTACGTCATTTTATTTTACGTTTCGTTGGTTTGAGTTGTTTGTGCTATAAGAATTGTGTGAAAGGTATGTAAAAGGCATAAAAAAATAAATTGACAAAAGATATACAATTTAAAAAATCAATAAAATTTAAATAGTCATTGATTGTTTTCTTTTTTTCCACCTTTACTATACGGGAAATCAGTTTTTCCTTCCGCAAAAGTTCCTAAATTATTTTAGGTAAAATATTTCAAATAAATGTTGAGAAATAAATTCTGCATATTAATTAATAATCACACTTAATTTGCAAGCAGAATAGTTTTAGCATGTACTTCACAACATTTCTATGAATTACCGCGATGATAATCCACCATTTCTATATGACGACATGGATTTGGATATGCCAGCAGCTGAACCAACTGCGCAAGATGCTGTTCCGACAGCTGGGGAGCTGGATCAAGCTCGCCGGCAATATATAAATGAATATTTTTAATATTTAAATATTAGCATTAACAGGTCGTTTTTATGTGCATTTTTAATTTGTATCTAATGTTTGTACAGATGTATATGTTATATTTGGGTTTATATTATTTAAGTCTCAACAAATTTATGCTCTATTTGTATATTTGTGTTTATATTATATAAATGTCAATTGGTTTGTATGGGGTATAGCCCCGATGGCAAATAAAATAATAAAATGATTGTACGTGAACTATGTTAGTTTTTTCTTTGTATTATTTTATTTTAACTTTTTATTTGATGAGTGATTCGTTTTACGTTACATATTTATGTACATATTATATTTTTTAGTTTGTTCCTCTTTGCATTTTTATGTTTTATATGATGTTTGTTAATAAATCAAAGAATTTCTTTGCCGTTTTGTTTTATCTGTTTTGCATGTCAAAATTACATTCTACCAATGCAGTGAATATAAATTTTCTATTATTTTATATTAATGGTTACCAAATGTCCCTATTTGTTGTTATACTTAAATGCCTTATGACGTCAATAATTTCATAGCGATAGCGATCCTGACATGTAATAAATTAGAATACGGGCCCTGCACCGTTATGTTAGGACAAGAATGTCGCAAGTGCACTGCATCTATAGTTTAGAAGAAGGTCGATGGTTCTCTCATTCCTTATTGCGGGCAATATGCATTTCAAAGTGAAAAGTATGTAATTTGGATAAAATTAACATAAAGTTAGGTGACATTTTTGAATACATTGCTGCTGCATGTCCTATAAAGGATGGCGAAGCAGTTTCTAAGGCAGGAATTTTATTGCGTTGTGGAATAAAAGATGATGCGATGATGGATCATCAGGTACAATAGACCATATTATTAATTATAGCGCCTCTGCCGGCAGATTTATGAAGTGAAAAAGGCGTGCCAAACTATTTTTTTAATTTTTCCATTAAGTTGGCAATACTAACTTTTTTTCTCTTTACTGTTCTTAGGAAAAAAAGAAAAATATATTCCTTTTTAATTAATGAATTCAAATCACAATCCTGGAAGCAACACTAGTAAACAGCAAAACTAGTAAAAAAATATATTTCGCACTTTACAAAAGAATCACAACAACAAAACATTAGTTAGTTTGAGGTTATCTGTCAGTGACAGAAGAGTAATATGCGCTTAAAATTTTTAAATTTTAATGTTTATTTTATTGATTATTTATATATTATAAGGGCAGAATCCAGTAGTTAAACATGAAATGAAACTTGCGAGAAAAAAATTATCGTTCATTTACGTCTACAATTTTGCTTTAAAAATACAATTTTTCCCATAAGATAACATTGGTTTCATTTCCGCTGTACTCCCGAGCATATAATTGGTGCATTCTGAGCATGCGCATTGAGATAGTAATATGGTCTTATAGATGAAATGAAATGATACCCCAGTGCGCGAAATTCAAAATTAGTTAAATGGTTTTTCATTTTTTATTTAAAATTTTGTAATGTAATATGATTTCTTCGTATACACAAATAAAAAGGGTAAAATTTGCCATGAAAACAAAATAGTTTTGATAATATTTATATGTATTTATTCACCCAAAATAATATTTTAAATATTATTTTGAATATATCTCCAGTTCAAAACCTACAATTTTGATTAAATTTGCACTAAATATTTATAACAGGGTAAGGAATAAAATATGTGAAAATTAAGAAAAATGATTTTCGAGAACAATTTTAAAAATCCAAAAAACCTACTTTTTTCGAACATTTTAATGTTTTTCTTCTATACTAAACCTACAATTTTGTTCATACTTTAATATGTTTTGAAGAATATTATTATACATAACATATAAAAAAAAATCAAAAATTAAATTTCGGGAACATACTGAAAAAAATAAAATGTTACATTTTATTTATTTTCTCAAGTCTGTGAAATTCTATTCTTAAAATTTGTTTAGTATTGCGTACATGAGACTGAAGCTAGCAGCCGATTCGTAGCAGCCGATTCGTTAAGTAAAATACTTTGGACAACCCTGGTGCTATAATCCGTAACAACTTAACTGCTGTATTTACTATAAGATTATATACGTAATATCAAATGTAATAAAGTAATATTTACGGGGGTTGTTCTTCATATATCTCTTAATATAGAGCAACGTCGAAAATTTCAAATTTCAGGGGATGAGGATAACTTATAAGACAGTATATTATTTAATAAATGCAAGAGAAGAGTTGAGAAAATTAACGACCCTTACAACCCGTAATATTAACTGTAACAAAACCATTTTCACAGGGTATATTTAGCATACATCGCTCATTATAGGTTAACCTTAAAAGTTTCGAATTTCAGGGGATGAGGGTAACTTATAACATATTATATTATTTAATAAATGCAAGAGAAGAGTTGAGAAAATTAACCACCCTTACAACCTGTAATATTAACTGTAACAAAACCATATTCACAGGGTATATTTACCATACATCCCTTATTATAGATTAACCTTAAAAGTTTCGAATTTCAGGGGATGAGGGTAACTTATAACACATTATATTATTTAATAAATGCAAGAGAAGAGTTGAGAAAATTAACCACCCTTACAATCTGTAATATTAACTGTAACAAAACCATATTCACAGGGTATATTTAGCATACACCCCTTATTATAGATTAACCTTAAAAGTTTCGAATTTCAGGGGATGAGGGTAACTTATAACACATTATATTATTTAATAAATGCAGGAGAAAAGTTGAGAAAATTAACGACCCTTACAACCCGTAATATTAACTGTAACAAAACCATACTCACAGGGTATATTTAGCATACATCGCTCATCTTAAATGAGTTGTCAGCAAGGATAGACGCGTAGGTGTGACTCTGGCAGCAGTAAAAGTAAAAAAGTTTTTTAGTTTTTTTATCATTAAATTTATTCAAAATGTTCACGCGCGATGATGAAAAAAGTTTCAGCCAAATGATTACTTTGGCACTTTCGCAAATAGGTGAAAATGAACAGTTCACCGAGTTAATTACCAGAGCAGTGGGCAGTGCAGTGAAAAAAGTGTTTCAAGAAAAAATACAGGCGTTAGAAGATGAAATAAAAAATCTTAAGCAAAGTAATAGTGAATTAGTAAATGCTTGTGCGAATGCAGAGGAGGGCCGTGACAAACTGGAGCAGTACACCCGCCGCAACAACATCCGCATCTTCGGACTTCCTGAGGTTCCTAATGAAAATGTTGACGAATTGGTGGTGAATTTGTGTCGTGAAAAACTAAAAGTGGACATTTCAATTACTGATATTGATCGGTGTCACAGGATTGGTCAAAAAATAGGTGTAAAACGGCCTGTTATTGTCAAATTCGTCAGCTACCGGTCGCGCAACAAAGTTTTCATGGAGAAGAAGAAGTTGAAAAAATCGGGGATTACCATTCGTGAGGACCTTACAAAATCCCGGTTGGCCCTACTCAAGGCGACTACAGATAAGTTTGGTTTTACTAATGTTTGGACTTTTGACGGTCGAATAATAGTAAATTTATTTAAAAACGGCAAAAATAAAAAGTTCACCATTAACAATCAAGCGGACCTTGAAAAATTAAGTCTTTAATGCAATATTGCAGTAGATACATATTTATAAAAATGGGACTCTAAAAAAAATAATTCATATTTGCTGAATCACGTTGCCAGACAACCTCTCTCTTAGTTCGTTCACCTGCGAATTAATTGTTTTGTCTCATCTTGTTCATTATTTCATTCATCATTTGCCAAAATCACCTGTTTCTCATACAAAGTTCATCGAACTTAAAGATAACTTGTTTACATTTGCTCAACTCAATGTTCGATCCCTCAATTCTTGTTTCCTTGATATTAGTGAATTTATTTCAGAAAACAATTTTGATATTATTGGTATTACTGAAACGTGGGTTAGTGAAACATCTCCTGCACATTTATTTAATATTAATGGTTATAAATTAATTAGCAGAGAAAGACTAAATAAACGTGGGGGAGGAGTTGCATTCTACATCCGTAATAGTATTTCTTTTACACTACTTGATACTAATTTTGTAAACAGCAATTGCATAGAACACATGTGGATTTGTTGTATTATAAATAAACAAAAGATATGTCTAGGAATAATATATAATCCCAATGTACAATTTTACAAAGAGTTAGAATTACTAGATTCAATATTTTCTGAATTTACATCCCAATATGACTATATAGTTTGTGCTGGTGACATTAATGTCAACATGCTTAAAAATGATCATTTTTCTAAATTTATATCAGATATAATATCGACTAATGGAATGGTTCAGTTAATAAAAGAGCCGACCAGGCCTAGCTCTAGATCGTTGGTAGATATTCTAACTTCAGATCTAAGTATTTGTAAAGACTCAGGAGTATTTAATACTAGTAACATATCAGATCATGATTGTGTGTATTGTATTTTAAATTTACCAAAACCGAAACATATTTCTAAAATTGTCACCTACAGAGATTTTAAGAACTTTAATTTAAACAATTTTTTGGCTGATTGTGATCTGGTTGATTGGAATTATATTGTAAACACATCTAATATAAATGATAAAGTTAAATATTTAAATAACAACATTCTAGCATTATTTGATAAACATGCTCCCATCAAGGAAATTAAAGTAAATAAGAAACACTGTCCATGGATAACGCCTGTTATTCAAATAATTCAACGAAAAAGAGATAGAGCTCTCTTAGATTATAAAAAGTTTAAAACACCGTCCAAATTTCAATATTACAAACAACTCAGAAATTTAACTACAGCTGCAATTCGAAGAGAAAAGCAGGCATTTCTTCAATTTGAAATAAATAACAATATTCATAATTCCAATCAGCTATGGAAAAATTTAAAACATTTGGGAGTTAAGGCAGAAAATCAAACTGTTATACCGCAAACTCTTTCGAATCCAGATGACTATGGAGAATTTCTTGTAGATAAGATGGGAACTACTAGTATAAATCAGGATACGCTGAGTTATTATAATAAAAATAAATATCCGTTATGCGCCAAATCAAATCACTTCACCTTTCATTGCATTGATAGTGATGACATAATAAAGATCATTAAATCTCTTAAATCTAATGCAATTGGAATTGATGGAGTATCTTTTAAGATGATTCAATTAATTCTTCCTAAAACTATTGGCTATATTACGCATATAATAAACACTTGCATTGAGAATAGAGTTGTACCAGAAATTTGGAAAATAGCGATAATTAAACCTATACCCAAAAATAGCGATATCTTAACATACAATGACTTACGTCCTATTAGCATACTACCCACCTTATCGAAGATTTTGGAACGAATATGCTGTAATCAGATAACAAATTTCCTAAAAGGAACTAATATTTTACCAACTACACAGTCAGGATTCAGAAATGGTTACAGCACTAATACCTGCTTAATGAATATTACTGATGAAATTATTAAAAATTATGATAACTGTAAAACGACTTTTTTAATCCAAATAGATTTTTCCAAAGCTTTCGATATGGTGGATCACAATCTCTTATTAGCTAAACTACGATATTATGGATTTAGTGATGATGCAATTATTTGGTGCAGAAGCTATTTTTTTAATAGAAATTTTCATGTAGTCATGGCACCAGATTCATCTATTCATCAATCGCGTAGATTTCCTCTTCATCAAGGGTTCCTCAAGGCTCTATCTTGGGTCCATTATTTTTCCTTTTCTATGTGGCCGACCTATCATCCAGTCTGCAATACTGTTCCTCACATTCATATGCTGATGATACTCAGTTGCTAGCAACCGTAAATAAGCTGAACGCCAAAGAGGAATGTGAGGCCATAAATGAGGATTTGGAAAAGTTGTCGACATGGACTACTAATAATGGGCTCAAGATTAATACTGATAAATCTTCGCTGTTAGTAATTGGAAACTGTGATACAGGTGATATAAAACTGCAAGGAGAAATCTTAAATCGTGGTTTGGCTATTAAGAGTTTGGGTATGATAATTGACAAAGACCTTAACTTCCGTGACCATTTGACAAAAAAACTAATAGCGGCCAGACTTAGACTACGACATTTATACCAGTATCGCAAGTTATTATCGGCAGAAATAAAATTAAGACTAATTAACACCTTGATACTACCTAAACTCGACTACTGTGCATGTGTATATGTTCCACACTTGACACAAAACGACAAAAATAAAATAACGCTATTTCAAAACTCATGCCTCCGGTTTGTTTATAATGTGCGTAAATATGACCATATTTCGTCATTTCGTATTTCATCCAATCTTCATTATATTGATGAACGTGTGAAGATATTCTATCTTTATCAAATTCACAAGATCATACTAACAGGTTGCCCTTCTTATCTACATGAAAAACTTAAATTAAAAGAACAGCATTATCAATTACGTGATAAGAATTCGTATATCGTACCTTCATATAAAAAAAATAAATCGTACAATGCGTTTTCTTACCTTGCACCCAAATTGTATAACAATCATCCAAGTGAATTAAAATCTCTTTCTTTACACTCTTTCAAAACTCATGTAAAAAAATTGTTCTGTTTAAATTAGTAATTATTTTCAAAATATTATTATAATGTAAACAAATTAACCCTATTTATCTGCTTTTTGGCATATTATGCTATACTTTCATGCTATGTACTCATGTTGACTTTTTCCTATTTTTTTTTGTAATTTAATGTACTGGTTGGGTGGAAGAGCAGCCTTTGGTTGAACCCCGCCGTTGACTGTGGTCAATAAAGTTATATTATATTATTATTATTATAGATTAACCTTAAAAGTTTCGAATTTCAGGGGATGAGGGTAACTTATAACACATTATATTATTTAATAAATGCAAGAGAAGAGTTGAGAAAATTAACCACCCTTACAATCTGTAATATTAACTGTAACAAAACCATATTCACAGGGTATATTTAGCATACATCCCTTATTATAGATTAACCTTAAAAGTTTTGAATTTCAGGGGATGAGGGTAACTTATAACACATTATATTATTTAATAAATGCAAGAGAAGAGTTGAGAAAATTAACCACCCTTACAATCTGTAATATTAACTGTAACATAACCATATTCACAGGGTATATTTAGCATACATCCCTTATTATAGATTAACCTTAAAAGTTTCGAATTTCAGGGGATGAGGGTAACTTATAACACATTATATTATTTAATAAATGCAAGAGAAGAGTTGAGAAAATTAACCACACTTACAATCTGTAATATTAACTGTAACAAAACCATATTCACAGGGTATATTTAGCATACATCCCTTATTATAGATTAACCTTAAAAGTTTTGAATTTCAGGGGATGAGGGTAACTTATAACACATTATATTATTTAATAAATGCAAGAGAAGAGTTGAGAAAATTAACCACCCTTACAATCTGTAATATTAACTGTAACAAAACCATACTCACAGGGTATATTTAGTATACATCCTTTATTATAGATTAATCTTAAAAGTTTCGAATTTGAGGGTAACTTATAACACATTATATTATTTAATAAATGCAAGAGAAGAGTTGAGAAAATTAACCACCCTTACAATCTGTAATATTAACTGTAACAAAACCGTATTCACAGGGTATATTTAGCATACATCCCTTATTATGAGGGTGACTTATAACACATTATATTATTTATTAAATAATACAATGTGTTATAAGTTACCCTCATCCCCTGAAATTCGAAATTTTTAAGGTATTTTTACAATAAGGGATGTATGCTATATATACCCTGTGGATATGGTTTTGTTACAGTTAATATTACAGGTTCTAAGGGTGGTTAATTTTGTCAATTCTTCTCTTGCATTTATTAAATAATATAATGTATTACAAGTTATACTCATCCCCCAGATATTCAGGAGTTTGAACCACAGTCTTTGTAGTGGTTTTATTAATAGGCATTGGCGATTCAACAGGTGTAATTTCATGTCCTGCTGGAGTTTGAACCATAGTCTTTGTAGTACTTTCATTAATAGGCATGGGCGATTCAACAGGTGTAATTTCATTTCCTGACTCTTCATTGGTAGCTTCATTATCTCCCCGTGGGGCCAAGTGACGATTCGATACTGTACTTTCTGTTCCATTTCGCAAACGTATGTGTGAGTAATCGGGATTTGCTTCCAGTAACTCTACTTCTTCAACTAATGGATCGTACTTACTTTTACGTAAATTATTCTCCAGTAGTGCGATTCCTGGTTTACAGAGCCATGGTGGTAGAGAATGCCCATTGGACGATCTTCGAGGATGCATAAACATTTGATCGTGAGGTGTACTATTTATGGAAGTACATAAGAGAGATCTTATGGAATGTAGCGCTCGACAAATTACTCTTTCCCATTGAGTGATGGGCATATTTTTGCTTTTGAGAGCTAATCGTACTGTTTGCCAGATTGTTCCATTAGCCCTTTCCACTTGTCCATTACCTTGGGGATTATAACGGGTAGTTCGGCTCGTCGCAATTCTTTTTTCATGAAGGAATTTCTTTAAATCTTCGGACATAAAAGACGCACCTCTGTCGGAGTGAACATAAGTAGGCATTCCGAATATCGAGAACAGGTCTGTCAAGTGTTTAATGACTGTCAAAGAAGTTATGTCAGAACAGGTACGCGAAGGGAAAACGAGAATATTCGTCTATCACGGTTAAAATATATTTATTTCGAATATCGGACGGAAGAGGCCCTTTGAAATCTATCGATATTCTTTCAAAAGGAGAGGTAGCTTTTATTAAAGAGCTTTGATTTTTTATAAATCGAGGCTTAAACTCAGCACAGACAGGACAAGAAGATATCGTCTGTTTTACATCTTCTAAGGAATAGGCAATGCTTTTACTGCGGATCCAATGAGCAAGTCTCGTTATTCCTGGATGACACAAGGATTCAGGCAATTCTTTTAAAGTAGGTTTAATATTCAATGAAGCTGAACATATATTTCTAGAAAGTGTATCTGTCACGGTAGTAAGAGTGGTTAATTTTCTCAACTGTACTCTTGCATTTATTAAATTATATAATGTGTTATAAGTTATCCTCATCCCCTGAAATTCGAAACTTTTAAGGTTAATCTATAATAAAAGATGTATGCTAAATATACCCTGTAAATATGGTTTTGTTACAGTTAATATTACAGTTTCTAAGGGTGGTTAATTTTCTCAATTCTTCTCTTTGCATTTATTAAATAATATAATGTGTTATAAGTTACCCTCACCCCGTGATATTCAAAGCTTTTAATGTTTCTCTATAATAAGGGAAGTATGCTAAATATACCCTGTGAATATGATTTGGTACAGTTAATATTACAGGTTGTAAGGGTGGTTAATTTTCTCAACTCTTCTCTTGCATTTATTACATAATATAATCTGTTATAAGTTACCCTTGTCCCCTGAAATTCAAAGCTTTTAATGTAACTCTACAATAAGGGATGTATGCTAAATATACACTGTGAATATGGTTTTGTTACAGTTAATATTACAGGTTGTAAGGGTGGTTAATTTCCTCAACTCTACTCTTGCATTTATTAAATAATATAATGTGTTATAAGTTACCCTCATCCCCTGAAATTCGAAACTTTTAAGGTTAATCTATAATAAGCGATGTATGCTAAATATACCCTGTGAGTATGGTTTTGTTACAGTTAATATTACAGGTTGTAAGGGTCGTTAATTTTCTCAACTTTTCTCTTGCATTTATTTAATAATATAATGTGTTATAAGTTACCCTCATCCCCTGAAATTCGAAACTTTTAAGGTTAATCTATAATAAGGGATGTATGCTAAATATACCCTGTGAGTATGGTTTTGTTACAGGTAATATTACAGGTTGTAAGGGTGGTTAATTTTCTCAACTCTTCTCTTGCATTTATTAAATAATATAATGTGTTATAAGTTACCCTCATCCCCTGAAATTCGAAACTTTTAAGGTTAATCTATAATAAGGTATGTATGCTAAATATACCCTATGAGGATGGTTTTGTTACAGGTAATATTACAGGTTGTAAGGGTGATTAATTTTCTCAACTCTTCTCTTGCATTTATTAAATAATATAATGTGTTATAAGTTACCCTCATCCGATGAAATTCGGAACTTTTTAGGTAAACCTATGATAAGGGATGTATGCTAAATATACCCTGTGAATATGGTTTTGTTACAGTTAATATTACAGGTTGTAAGGGTGGTTAATTTTCTCAACCGTTCTCTTGCATTTATTAAATAATATAATGTTTTATAAGTTACACTCATCCGCTGAAATTCGAAACTTTTTAGGTTAATCTATAATAAGGGATGTATGCTAAATATACCCTGTGAGTATGGCTTTGTTACAGGTAATATTACAGGTTGTAAGGGTGGTTAATTTTCTCAACTCTACTCTTGCATTTATTAAATAATATAATGTGTTATAAGTTACCCTCATCCCCTGAAATTCGAAACTTTTTAGGTTTATCTATAATAAGAGATGTATGCTAAATATACCCTGTGAATATAGTTTTGATACAGGTAATATTACAGTTTCTAAGGGTGGTTAATTTTCTCAATTCTTCTCAATTATTAAATAATATAATGTGTTATAAGTTACCCTCACGCTGTGAAATTCAAAGCGTTTAATGTTTCTCTATAATAAGGGAAGTATGCTAAATATACCCTGTGAATATGGTTTTGTCACAGTTAATATTACAGGTTGTAAGGGTGGTTAATTTTCTTAACTCTTCTCTTGCATTTATTAAATAATATAATCTGTTATAGGTTACTTTCGTCCCCTGAAATTCAATGCTTTTAACGTAACTCTACAATAAGGGATGTATGCTAAATATACCCTGTGAATATGGTTTTGTTACAGTTAATATTACAGGTTGTAAGGGTGGTTAATTTCCTCAACACTACTCTTGCATTTATTAAATAATATAATGTGTTATAAGTTACCCTCATCCCCTGAAATTCGAAACTTATAAGGTTAATCTATAATAAGGGATATATGCTAAATATACCCTGTGCGTATGGTTTTGTTACAGGTAATATTACAGGTTGTAAGGGTGGTTAATTTTCTCAACTCTTCTGTTGCATTTATTAAATAATTTAATGTGTTATATGTTACCCTCATCCCCTGAAATTCGAAACTTTTTAGGTTAATCTATAATAAGGGATGTATGCTAAATATACTCTGTGAGTATGGTTATCTTACAGGTAATATTACAGGTTGTAAGGGTGGTTAATTTTCTCAACTCTTCTCTTGCATTTATTAAATAATATAATGTGTTATAAGTTACCCTCATCCCCTGAAATTCGAAACTTTTTAGGTTAATCTATAATAACGGATGTATGCTAAATATACCCTGTGAGTATGGTTTTGTTACAGGTAATATTACAGTTTGTAAGGGTGGTTAATTTTCTCAACTCTTCTCTTGCATTTATTAAATAATATAATGTGTTATAAGTTACCCTCATCCCCTGAAATTCGAAACTTTTTAGGTTAATCTATAATAAGGGATGTATGCTAAATATACCCTGTGAGTATGGTTTTGTTACAGGTAATATTATAAGTTGTAAGGGTGGTTAATTTTTTCAACTCTTCTCTTGCATTTATTAAATAATACAATATGTTATAAGTTACCTTCATCCGCTGAAATTCGAAACTTTTTAGGTTAATCTATAATAAGGGATGTATGCTAAATATACCCTGTGAGTATAGTTTTCTTACAGGTTATATTACAGGTTGTAAGGGTGGTTAATTTTCTCAACTCTTCTCTTACATTTATTAAATAATATAATGTGTTATAAGTTACCCTCATCCCCTGAAATTCAAAACTTTTAAGGTTAATCTATAATAAGGGATGTATGCTAAATATACCCTGTGAGTATGGTTTAGTTACAAATAATATTACAGGTTGTAAGGGTGGTTAATTTTCTCAACTCTTCTCTTGCATTTATTAAATAATATAATGTGTTATAAATTACCCTCATCCGCTGAAATTCGAAACTTTTTAGGTTAATCTATAATAACTGATGTATGCTAAATATACCCTGTGAGTATGGTTTTGTTACAGGTAATATTACAGGTTGTAAGGGTGGTTAATTTTCTCAACTCTTCTCTTGCATTTATTAAATAATATAATGTGTTATAAGTTACCCTCATCCCCTGATATTCGAAACTTTTTAGCTTAATCTATAATAAGGGATGTATGCTAAATATACCCTGTGAGTATGGTTTTGTTACAGGTAATATTACAGGTTGTAAGAGTGGTTAATTTTCTCAACTCTTCTCTTGCATTTATTAAATAATATAATGTGTTATACGTTACCCTCATCCCCTGAAATTCGAAACTTTTAAGGTTAATTTATAATAAGGGATGTGTGCTAATTATACCCTGTGAGTATGGTTTTGTTACAGGTAATATTACAGGTTGTAAGGGTGTTTAATTTTCTCAACCCTTCTCTTGCATTTATTAAATAATATAGTGTGTTATAAGTTACCCTCATCCCCTGAAATTCAGAACTTTTAAGGTTAATCTATAATAAGGGATGTATGCTAAATATACCCTATGAGTATGGTTTTGTTACAGGTAATATTACAGGTTGTAAGGGTGGTTAATTTTCTGAACTCTTCTCTTGCATTTATTGAATAATATAATGTGTTATAAGTTACCCTCATCCCCTGAAATTCGAAACTTTTAAGGCTAATCTATAATAAGCGATGTATGCTAAATATACCCTGTGAGTATGGTTTTGTTACAGTTAATATTACAGGTTGTAAGGGTCGTTAATTTTCTGAACTCTTCTCTTGCATTTATTAAATAATATGATGTGTTATAAGTTACCTTCATCCGCTGAAATTCGAAACTTTTTAGGTTAATCCATAATAAGGGATGTATGCTAAATATACCCTGTGAGTATGGTTTTGTTACAGGTAATATTACAGGTTGTAAGGGTGGTTAATTTTCTCAACTCTACTCTTGCATTTATTAAATATTATAATGTGTTATAAGTTACCCTCTTCCCCTGAAATTCGGACTTTTTAGGTTTATCTATAATAAGGGATGTATGCTAAATATACCCTGTGAGTACGGTTTTGTTACAGGCACTATTACAGGTTGTAAGGGTGGTTAATTTTCTCAACTCTTCTCTTGCATTTATTAAATAATATAATATGTTATAAATTATCCTCATCCGCTGAAATTCGAATCTTCTAAGGTTAATCTATAATAAGGGATGTATGCTAAATATACTCTGTGAGTATGGTTTTCTTACAGTTAATATTACAGGTTGTAAGGGTGGTTAATTTTCTCAACTCTTCTCTTGCATTTATAAAATAATATAATGTGTTATAAGTTACCCTCATCCGCTGAAATTCGAAACTTTTTAGGTTAATCTATAATAACTGATGTATGATAAATATACCCTGTGAGTATGGTTTTGATACAGGTAATATTACAGGTTGTAAGGGTGGTTATTTTCTCAACTCTTCTGTTGCATTTATTAAATAATATAATGTGTTATAAGTTACCCTCATCCCCTGAAATTCGAATCTTTTAAGGTTAATCTATAATAAGGGATGTATGCTAAATATACTCTGTGAGTATGGTTTTCTTACAGGTAATATTACAGGTTGTAAGGGTGGTTAATTTTCTCAACTCTTCTCTTGCATTTATTAAATAATATAATGTGTTATAAGTTACACCCATCCCCTGAAATTCGAAACTTTTTAGGTTAATCTATAATAAGGGATGTATGCTAAATATACCCTGTGAGTATGGTTTTGTTACAGGTAATATTACAGTTTGTAAGGGTGGTTAATTTTCTCAACTCTTCTCTTGCATTTATTAAATAATATAATGTGTTATAAGTTACTCTCATCCCCTGAAATTCGAAACTTTTTAGGTTAATCTATAATAAGGGATGTATGCTAAATATACCCTGTGAGTATGGTTTTGTTACAGGTAATATTATAAGTTGTAAGGGTGGTTAATTTTCTCAACCCTTCTCTTGCATTTATTAAATAATACAATATGTTATAAGTTACCTTCATCCGCTGAAATTCGAAACTTTTTAGGTTAATCTATAATAAGGGATGTATGCTAAATATACCCTGTGAGTATGGTTTTGTTACAGGTAATATTACAGGTTGAAAGGGTGGTTAATTTTCTGAACTTTTCTCTTGCATTTATTAAATAATATAATGTGTTATAAGTTACCCTCATCCCCTGAAATTCGAAACTTTTAAGGTTAATCTATAATAAGGGATGTATGCTAAATATACCCTGTGAGTAGAGTTTTCTTACATGTAATATTACAGGTTGTAAGGGTGGTTAATTTTCTCAACTCTTCTCTTGCATTTATTAAATAATATAATGTGTTATAAGTTACCCTCATCCCCTGAAATTCAAAACTTTTAAGGTTAATCTATAATAAGGGATGTATGCTAAATATACCCTGTGAGTATGGTTTTGTTACAGGTAATATTACAGGTTGTAAGGGTGGTTAATTTTCTCAACTCTTGCATTTATTTAATAAAATAATATGTTATAAGTTACCCTCATCCGCAGAAATTCAAAACTTTTTAGGTTAATCTATAATAACTGATGTATGCTAAATATACCCTGTGAGTATGGTTTTGTTACAGGTAATATTATAAGTTGTAAGTGTGGTTAATTTTTTCAACTCTTCTCTTGCATTTATTAAATAATACAATATGTTATAAGTTACCTTCATCCGCTGAAATTCGAAACTTTTTAGGTTAATCTATAATAAGGGATGTATGCTAAATATACCCTGTGAGTATGGTTTTGTTACAGGTAATATTACAGGTTGTAAGGGTGTTTAATTTTCTCAACTCTTCTCTTGCATTTATTAAATAATATAATGTGTTATAAGTTACCCTCATCCGCTGAAATTCGAAACTTTTAAGGTTAATCTATAATAAGGGATGTATGCTAAATATACCCTGTGAGTATAGTTTTCTTACAGGTAATATTACAGGTTGTAAGGGTGGTTAATTTTCTCAACCCTTCTCTTGCATTTATTAAACAATATAATGTGTTACAAGTTACCCTCATCCCCTGAAATTCGAAACTTTTAAGGTTAATCTATAATAAGGGATGTATGCTAAATATACCCTGTGAGTATGGTTTTTTTTACAGGTAATATTACAGGTTGTAAGGGTGGTTAATTTTCTCAAGTCTTCTCTTGCATTTATTAAATAATATAATGTGTAATAAGTTACCCTCATCCCCTGAAATTCGAAACTTTTAAGGTTGATCTATAATAAGGGATGTATGCTAAATATACCCTGTGAGTATGGTTTTGTTACAGGTAATATTACAGGTGGTAAGGGTGGTTAATTTTCTCAACTCTTCTCTTGCATTTATTAAATAATACAATATGTTATAAGTTACCTTCATCCGCTGAAATTCGAAACTTTTTAGGTTAATCTATAATAAGGGATGTATGCTTAATATACCCTGTGAGTATGGTTTTGTTACAGGTAATATTACAGGTTGAAAGGGTGGTTAATTTTCTTAACTTTTCTCTTGCATTTATTAAATAATATAATGTGTTATAAGTTACCCTCATCCCCTGAAATTCGAAACTTTTAAGGTTAATCTATAATAAGGGATGTATGCTAAATATACCCTGTGAGTAGAGTTTTCTTACATGTAATATTACAGGTTGTAAGGGTGGTTAATTTTCTCAACTCTTCTCTTGCATTTATTAAATAATATAATGTGTTATAAGTTACTCTCATCCCCTGAAATTCGAAACTTTTTAGGTTAATCTATAATAAGGGATGTATGCTAAATATACCCTGTGAGTATGGTTTTGTTACAGGTAATATTATAAGTTGTAAGGGTGGTTAATTTTCTCAACCCTTCTCTTGCATTTATTAAATAATACAATATGTTATAAGTTACCTTCATCCGCTGAAATTCGAAACTTTTTAGGTTAATCTATAATAAGGGATGTATGCTAAATATACCCTGTGAGTATGGTTTTGTTACAGGTAATATTACAGGTTGAAAGGGTGGTTAATTTTCTCAACTTTTCTCTTGCATTTATTAAATAATATAATGTGTTATAAGTTACCCTCATCCGCTGAAATTCGAAACTTTTTAGGTTAATCTATAATAACTGATGTATGATAAATATACCCTGTGAGTATGGTTTTGATACAGGTAATATTACAGGTTGTAAGGGTGGTTAATTTTCTCAACTCTTCTGTTGCATTTATTAAATAATATAATGTGTTATAAGTTGCCCTCATCCCCTGAAATTCGAATCTTTTAAGGTTAATCTATAATAAGGGATGTATGCTAAATATACTCTGTGAGTATGGTTTTCTTACAGGTAATATTACAGGTTGTAAGGGTGGTTAATTTTCTCAATTCTTCTCTTGCATTTATTAAATAATATAATGTGTTATAAGTTACACCCATCCCCTGAAATTCAAAACTTTTTAGGTTAATCTATAATAAGGGATGTATGCTAAATATACCCTGTGAGTATGGTTTTGTTACAGGTAATATTACAGTTTGTAAGGGTGGTTAATTTTCTCAACTCTTCTCTTGCATTTATTAAATAATATAATGTGTTATAAGTTACTCTCATCCCCTGAAATTCGAAACTTTTTAGGTTAATCTATAATAAGGGATGTATGCTAAATATACCCTGTGAGTATGGTTTTGTTACAGGTAATATTATAAGTTGTAAGGGTGGTTAATTTTCTCAACCCTTCTCTTGCATTTATTAAATAATACAATATGTTATAAGTTACCTTCATCCGCTGAAATTCGAAACTTTTTAGGTTAATCTATAATAAGGGATGTATGCTAAATATACCCTGTGAGTATGGTTTTGTTACAGGTAATATTACAGGTTGAAAGGGTGGTTAATTTTCTCAACTTTTCTCTTGCATTTATTAAATAATATAATGTGTTATAAGTTACCCTCATCCCCTGAAATTCGAAACTTTTAAGGTTAATCTATAATAAGGGATGTATGCTAAATATACCCTGTGAGTAGAGTTTTCTTACATGTAATATTACAGGTTGTAAGGGTGGTTAATTTTCTCAACTCTTCTCTTGCATTTATTAAATAATATAATGTGTTATAAGTTACCCTCATCCCCTGAAATTCAAAACTTTTAAGGTTAATCTATAATAAGGGATGTATGCTAAATATACCCTGTGAGTATGGTTTTGTTACAGGTAATATTACAGGTTGTAAGGGTGGTTAATTTTCTCAACTCTTGCATTTATTTAATAAAATAATATGTTATAAGTTACCCTCATCCGCAGAAATTCAAAACTTTTTAGGTTTATCTATAATAAAAGATGTATGCTAAATATACCCTGTGAGTATGGTTTTGTTACAGGTAATATTATAAGTTGTAAGTGTGGTTAATTTTTTCAACTCTTCTCTTGCATTTATTAAATAATACAATATGTTATAAGTTACCTTCATCCGCTGAAATTCGAAACTTTTTAGGTTAATCTATAATAAGGGATGTATGCTAAATATACCCTGTGAGTATGGTTTTGTTACAGGTAATATTACAGGTTGTAAGGGTGGTTAATTTTCTCAACTCTTGCATTTATTTAATAAAATAATATGTTATAAGTTACCCTCATCCGCAGAAATTCAAAACTTTTTAGGTTTATCTATAATAAAAGATGTATGCTAAATATACCCTGTGAGTATGGTTTTGTTACAGGTAATATTATAAGTTGTAAGTGTGGTTAATTTTTTCAACTCTTCTCTTGCATTTATTAAATAATACAATATGTTATAAGTTACCTTCATCCGCTGAAATTCGAAACTTTTTAGGTTAATCTATAATAAGGGATGTATGCTAAATATACCCTGTGAGTATGGTTTTGTTACAGGTAATATTACAGGTTGTAAGGGTGGTTAATTTTCTCAACTCTTCTCTTGCATTTATTAAATAATATAATGTGTTATAAGTTACCCTCATCCACTGAAATTCGAAACTTTTAAGGTTAATCTATAATAAGGGATGTATGCTAAATATACCCTGTGAGTATAGTTTTCTTACAGGTAATATTACAGCTTGTAAGGGTGGTTAATTTTCTCAACCCTTCTCTTGCATTTATTAAACAATATAATGTGTTACAAGTTACCCTCATCCCCTGAAATTCGAAACTTTTAAGGTTAATCTATAATAAGGGATGTATGCTAAATATACCCTGTGAGTATGGTTTTTTTACAGGTAATATTACAGGTTGTAAGGGTGGTTAATTTTCTCAAGTCTTCTCTTGCATTTATTAAATAATATAATGTGTAATAAGTTACCCTCATCCCCTGAAATTCGAAACTTTTAAGGTTAATCTATAATAAGGGATGTATGCTAAATATACCCTGTGAGTATGGTTTTGTTACAGGTAATATTACAGGTTGTAAGGGTGGTTAATTTTCTCAACTCTTCTCTTGCATTTATTAAATAACATAATGTGTTATAAGTTACCCTCATCCGCAGAAATTCAAAACTTTTTAGGTTAATCTATAATAAAGGATATATGCTAAATATACCCTGTGAGTATGGTTTTGTTACAGGTAATATTACAGGTTGTAAGGGAGTTTAATTTTCTCAACCCTTCTCTTGCATTTATTAAATAATATAATGTGTTATAAGTTACCCTCATCCCCTGAAATTCAAAACTTTTAAGGTTAATCTATAATAAGGGATGTATGCTAAATATACCCTGTGAGTATGGTTTTGTTACAGGTAATATTACAGGTTGTAAGGTTGGTTAATTTTCTGAACTCTTCTCTTGCATTTATTGAATAATATAATGTGTTATAAGTTACCCTCATCCCCTGAAATTCGAAACTTTTAAGGTTAATCTATAATAAGGGATGTATGCTAAATATACGCTGTAAATATGGTTTTTTTACAGTTAATATTACAGGTTGTAATGGTGGTTAATTTTCTCAACTCTTTTCTTGCATTTATTAAATAATATAATGTGTTATAAGTTACCCTCATCCCCTGAAATTCGAAACTTTTAAGGTTAATCTATAATAAGGGATGTATGCTAAACATGCCCTGTGAGTATGGTTTTGTTACAGGTAATATTACGGGTTGTAAAGGTGGTTAATTTTCCCAATTCTTCTCTTGCATTTATTGAATAATATAATGTGTTACAAGTTACCCTCATCCCCTGAAATTCGAAACTTTTAAGGTTAATAAGGGATGTATGCTAAATATACGCTGTGAATATGGTTTTGTTTATTTATTTATTTATTTATTATTGACCTCCTTACATGATTTAATATCCCAATTACAAGGGGGTCAGAAATACACAAATTAGCAACCCAAAAAACATGTTTGACGTAGACAAAATGTGAAGCACAATATACATACATAAAAAGTAGTAAAAATAAAAAATAATACACAATAGAAGGAAAAAATATATATGAATAAGATTTGTTCTATTTATATCAAAATGTACGTAGATTAGAAATGAAAATATTTTTAAAAGCAACGTAATTTATGTTAAAAATGTCAACCTCAATATCTATTTTCCTTACAATATCATTGTAAATGAAACACAGCCGGGTAATTGGACGTTTTAGAAAATAATTTCTCCTTATGTGATGGATATAAAATGTAATGCTCGTATGTATTCTGGATGAAAGGCGCGGAATATAAATATAAACATTGTTTAAGCCAGTAGTGTCGTCGATTTTGTTTGATAATAATTTATGTAGATACAGACAGGAGTACATCTTACGTCTGGACTCCAATGTAAACATACTGAGATGTAGTAGGGCAGCAGTATAACTATAGTTCAGGGGATTAAATTTATTGAAATTTTTCGTGCACAATATCGTACAAATTTTCTTTGCACCCATTCGATGTTAATACTGTGCAAGTCGTATATTGGATTCCAAACAATAAGACAGTACTCAAGTCGAGATCGAACAAGCGAGTAATATAGGGATTTAAGTGTGGCTTGATTTTTGAAAAATTGCAATTTGCGTATTATAAAACCCAAGCTTTTATAAGAAGCATTTACAATATAATTATAATGCAAATCAAACTGTAATTTCGGATCAAATACAACTCCCAAATTCCTATGATTATTCACTCTTTCTAGACACTCACCCTCCATCCAGTAAGGGACAATAATCCGACTGTGCTTCATGGCATAAAACATAATTTTACATTTAGAAAAATTGAAAAATAGATATGAAGAAGACGACCAAGCCAGAAGGTTATTAATATCTTTTTGTAGTTCATGACAGTCATTACAAGTATTTATGACTTTAAATAGTTTCAAATCATCAGCATACAGAAGACTGTTTGAAAACTCCAAACACTTAGTAATATCATTAATAAATAAAACAAAGAGAAGGGGGCCCAAATTGGAACCCTGAGGAAGACCAGAGTGGGGAGTGAAAAAATTAGATTTGTGGTTATTGTACTGTACAAATTGTTTACGGTCACTGATATACGAACGTATTAACTTAAGTAAGTCTGGAGAAAAATCAAACTGATTCTCCAATTTAAACAATAGTACATCATGATTTATGGTGTCAAAAGCCTTGGCTAAATCAGTATACACAACATGCACTTGCGAATTTTCGCTCAAAGCATTGATAGTGAAATCAGTAAATTGACTAAGATTAGTCGCAGCTGATTTGCCCCTAACAAAGCCATGTTGTGCAGGTGTTAATTCTTTACTGACAGATCGATATATGTTCGTATACAGGATTTTTTCAAAACATTTAGAAATATTAGAAATCGGCCTATAGTTTGAAATATCAGTAGTGTCACCAGATTTAAAAATTGGACATATTAGAGATTCTTTTAAAGAAGCAGGGAATTTACTGGTTTTTAAAATTAAATTAAATAAAATATGGAGTGGTTTAACAAAGATTTCACAGCAACCTTTTAAAATGTAAGAAGGAACACTATCAGGGCCAGGAGAACAAGACACTTTTAGAGATTTAATAGATCCAAATATGTCGTCTTCTGAAATTTCTTTTATATGTAAAAAGTTATTTGAGTTTACGGGATTATATATTTTAGAGAAGTCTGTTACATTGATTTGCGAATAGACAGTAGAGAAGTAATCTGCAAAACCTTGGACAGTTGACTGTGTATCATTATAATTGATATCACCCCAATGCATGTTCCCAGGTATTCGTGTACAATTTTTCTTTTTGTTAATAAAAGACCAGAATTTTCTTGGTTTAGTTGCAATTATATTTTCAGATCGGTGAACAAAGTTTTTATACTCAGTTTTAATATCAGTTTTAATTTTAGATCTGAGAGTTTTAAATTGCGAATAATGTCTAGCATCATTAGTTTTTTTTTGTATAATTTATGATGTTTATCTTTAAGTTTAAGATCTGAAATAATTTGTTTCGTGAACCAAGGAGGATAGGGAGACAATTTCCTGCGAGTGAGTGGAACACAATCCCTGAAATCATGATCGAGAATATCATAAAATTTACTGAATGCTTGATCCACATCATCATACTCACTTAAAGTATTCCAGTCTACATTGTGGAGAAGATTATACATAAGTTCAAAGTTAGCAAGAGGAAAGTTGAAAGAATAAGTATTATTAAATGTGGAATTGGGGAGTAGAGACGGACTAACATTTAAAAATATTGACAATGTGGGATGAAGAGGATCTTCACGTGTTAATATAATGTCACTACGAGAAACAGTACCAGTTTTATTAGATAATACCACATCAAGAATACGTGAGTCACAATTAAGAACATTATTGAGCTGAGAGGCATTAAGAAAATGAGAAAAATTTATAAATCTGGTGATACAAGGATTGAGATATCCATGATTGTAATGATCAATCAGTGTACTAATATTCAGATCACCAACTAGAATAAAATCAGACTGCATAATCGAGTGGCAAGATTCGAGACAGTCATAAATCATGATATGTTGGTCAAGTGCAACCGGAGTGGGAGAATAAATAACAGCAACAATGAGATTCTCGCCAGACAACAGAGAAACACGAACGCATATAATGTCAGCAAATGAATTTGGATGTAAATCTAAGTTAATTAAGTTAGATTTATATTTTGTATTAATAGCACATAATACACCCCCTCCCGTTATTTTACCAGTTCTAGAGTTATCACGATTTTTTCTATAAATTGTGTATTTGGAACTATCCAGAATCTCAGCATTATTGACTGAATTTGAAAGCCAAGTTTCAGATAAAGTTATAATGTCGAGTTAATAAATGAATTATTATAAAAATCCGCTAGCTTAGTGTTTAATCCACGAACATTTTGATAATAAATATTTATATAAGTACCTAATGTAAACGTACAAGCGAAAAAAAGATATAAACAAGTAAATATAAACGCACAAAGATATGTCAAATCTTGCAAATAAATAGTAATATAATTAAATATAATTAACTACGTACAGAATAAGCTAACCACAAGAATATTGATATTTGCAAAATAAGCATATGGTTGAGCTACTCCATATACAAAGAAATTACAGTGAAAAATCAAACAGAAAAAGTGTTATAGCGAATCAATATTTGTTGATGCATCAACTTTCTTAATATCACCATTTTTGTTAAAGATATTACCATCTACAGTCCATACATTTCTGAAGCCAATTTTGTTGAAACTAAGTTTCAAGGTAATTAGTCGCTTCTTCGTTAAATCCTCTTTAATATTAATGTTAGTACCTTTGAGTTTATACCTTGATTTTAGCACAAGATTACGGGAGTTGTACGTAGCGAATTTTATAATAATGGGGCGAGGTCGTACATCTGTTGGTGGATTTGTGGATGCACTTCTCGTCACTACACTATTTACAACACCAGGCTTTTTACCCACACGATGACACCGATCGACGGAGTTGGGAGGTAGTTCTACTGATATAGATTTAATAATAGCACTAACCTTCTTCTCGACGTTTTCAGCCGGATCTTCGGGAACTTCAAACACTCTTAAACAATTGCGCCTGGAGTATTGTTCAAGACGGTCGATCACATTATGGAGCACTAGATTGTCCTGGCTCATTTTATGTATGATCTTCTCATAATGGGCTTTTTGCTCTTCAAGTTTTTGTTCAACACGTGCAAAAACCATGTCGACCAACGTGTTGAGAAAGGTGGGGTCTTTAAGTACACTACTTACAATCTCCTGAACTTGAGTTTTTGGCATGTTGACGGTGAGTTTTTTATAAATAATTTTGGAAAAAAAAATATTTTTTTTTGTTTGAAAAACGGCAGTTATAAAGAAAAATTACGGAGCGGCAAAAAAACCAACTACTCACGTCTAAACATGAACGATTGTTACAGGTAATATTACAGGTTGTAAGGGTGGTTAATTTTCTCAACTCTTCTCTTGCATTTATTAAATAATATAATGTGTTATAAGTTACCCTCATCCCCTGAAATTCGAAACTTTTTAGGTTAATCTATAATAAGGGATGTATGCTAAATATACCCTGTGAGTATGGTTTTGTTACAGGTAATATTACAGGTTGTAAGGGTGGTTAATTTTCTCAATTCTTCTCTTGCATTTATTAAATAATATAATGTGTTATAAGTTACCCTCATCCCCCGAAATTCGAAACTTTTAAGGTTAATCTATAATAAGGGATGTATGCTAAATACACGCTGTGAATATGGTTTTGTTACAGTTAATATTACAGGTTGTAAGGGTGGTTAATTTTCTCAACTCTTCTCTTGCATTTATTAAATAATATGTGGTATAAGTTACCCTCATCCCCTGAAATTCGAAACTTTTAAGGTTAATCTATAATAAGGGACGTATGCTAAATATACCCTGTGAGTATGGTTTTGTTACAATTAATATTATAGGTTGTAAGGGTGGTTAATTTTCTTAACTCTACTCTTGCATTTATTAAATAATATGTGTTATAAGTTACCCTCATCCCCTGAAATTCGAAACTTTTTAGGTTAATCTATAATAAGGGATGTATGGTAAATATACCCTGTGAATATGGTTTTGTTACAGTTAATATTACAGGTTGTAAGGGTGGTTAATTTTCTCAACTCTTCTCTTGAATTTATTAAATAATATAATGTGTTATAAGTTACTCTCATTCCCTGAAATTCGAAACTTTTAAGGCTTATCTATAATAAGGGATGTATGCTAAATATACCCTGTGAGTATGTTTTTGTTACAGTTAATATTACAGATTGTAAGGGTGGTTAATTTTCTCAACTCTACTCTTGCATTTATCAAATAATATGTGTTTTAAGTTACCCTCATCCCCTGAAATTTGAAATTTTCGACGTTGCTCTATATTAAGAGATATATGAAGAACAACCCCCGTAAATATTACTTTATTACATTTGATATTACGTGTATAATCTTATAGTAAATACAGCAGTTAAGTTGTTACGGATTATAGCACCAGAGTTGTCCAAAGTATTTTACTTAACGAATCGGCTGCTACGAATCGGCTGCTAGCTTCAGTCTCATATTGCGTACTGTACACATTTTTGTATTTCTTAGGCAAGTATTTTAAATATTTATCGTTTAATATAGAAGATATTGGTAATTAAAACACATTCGGTAAGAATTTTCGTCAAATATCAGGAAGTGGCGATATGAGTAGACCTAGCGGTGCATAGATGAACTATAATGAAATCGGTAACTCCATGGAAAATAGAAAAATTGAAGTGACTAACAAGTACATACGTTTAATTTAGTTTTATATATTAAATTTATACGCCGATATTTTTTAGAAATTTCCAAAGAAATTACGTTCTATAGGTACGCACTAGTCATTGGTATTGTTAGTGTTACTATGAATACAAAAAAAATTATAAATAGTTCCCAATAATTATTTACTTTAAAATGTAAAATTTTATTTATTATTAAATTCAAATTGTAGGTATAGGCTCGTATATGTTTACTTCGTGTTTGTGCTTTATCTAATCAAGGAAAAATTACAAATATATATTAATAAAGTTTTTTTGTATATATATATATATATATATATATATATATATATATATATATATATATATATATATGACGGTTTGTGGGTTGGATAACAGAGTAGGCGACACAACAATCAATAACAAAAAATTGAAGGGAAAAATGCGTACAGCAAGCATATACGGAGTGTCTACTTTTTGTTAAAATTTTAATTTGGCGATATCGCTTTATATATCAATTTTATAAAAATTGTGTAATGAAGAATGTGCATCGATGAGTATCAAATTTGTTTTTTTATGTCCAAGTTACAAGCAAAAGAAAATGCACGAATTAAGGTAATTATCAAAGTGCCTTGAAAAATAAGACAATAATATATGTTTGATGTTTCTGACATATATTTCATTTGATATTGTTATTATTAGAATTTGTGATTAATTTTTTACTTCTAGATTATTATTATTCTAATAATAGTAAAATTTAAAAAATATCAGATGTATCAGAAACAACAAACATTTGTATATTATTAGGAGAAGAAAGCGGACTTTATGTGCTAAATTCAGTTATTGCGGCCGAGGCGCTAGCCAAGGGCCAAAGTCTGGCAAGTTGGATAATATACAAAGAGGGCGTTTTACGCCGATCTTGATTCTGGATTTGAGGTGGAGGGTGAAGGAACTCCACGCGCACTTAGGCCTCACAAATGGGCCCATTGTACTACCTCCTAGAGCACAGCTTCCAAACTACCGATCTTGAAGCCATTCTACGCTCAGGAAGAAGGCTAGCAAGTCAGCGGGGGAAGTTGAGCTAAGTGCGGCCATGGAAGGCCAGAATTCCTCTAACAAGGATCTTCTCTTTAACGCTAGAGCGGGACATTCGAAAAGAATGTGTTCCACTGTTTCGTCATCCATCTCACAGGCTCTACAACGAGGACTGTCGGAGATTTTTATGCGGTGCATGTGTTTGTTGAATCGACCATGTCCCGTAAGGACCTGAACGAGAAATTTAAGGTTGTTCCTCGAAAGTCTGATGAGATAATTGGCTAACTTATAAGTTGGTTTAGGAATAAGGTTCCTCGTTTGTTTACAGGTGGATATATTTCTCCAAACAGCTGAAAAATTTTCAAGGGTAATATTTCGAGTAATATTGTGAAGGACCGATTTGGCTAGAGGTAGCATAGGTTCTGGGCCTTAGGGTGAACCAGACGAACCCTGTTTAGCTAGATTATCGGCACAGATGTTATCTTCAATACCATTGTGTCCCTTTGTATATTAATATATATTTATATTTATTGTATATTGCCCTGTAATTGGTGATCTGTTGGGTAATTAAATATTATTATTATTATTATTATTATTATTATTATTATTTACCCAAGCGAGTTCCACGACATTGTTTTTGGATATATCTGACAGTGCAAGATGACAAAGTTGAACCAGACCTGAAGTGAATTTAAATCCACTAAGGCTTTTAAGAACTGATTTGCTGTCTGAAGCTATCTTGATATTCTTATTTTGAACTTAATTTAATTAGTAGTGCACTATGCAGGATACCTAGAATTTCAGATTGAAAGACGGTGGCATAGGCACCACGGGGAATACTGACAGACAGGTTTATTTGTTCGGAGAAGATTCCTGAGCCGGACCCTGTCCCATTCTTCGAGCCGTCAGTAAAAATGAGAATGTCAGGTATAGAAGATGTCTGACAGTCTAATTTAATTTGATATGGTTTCTCAAAATAGAATTTTGGAGCAATGTAGTCGTTACTCATCTGTAGAAGTGGAGCCCGCAAGGCTGCTTCTTTGAAGATAGAGCAGTGTTTACTGTTTGCTCCTATTTTAGGCCAGAGGCCTAGTTGGAAAAGGCGCAAGACAAACTTCAGTGCCACCTCCTCAATGTAGATATTAAGAGAGGGAAGGCATAGAAGAACTTCCATTGCTGCCGTTGGTGTAGTGCGCATGGCGCCAGTTATTACTAAACATGCAAGCCTCTGTACATGTTCTAGTTTAGACGTTGCTACGAATTGTCTGATTCTGGGCCACCAGACAATAGCACCATATGTAATCATTGGCCTGATAATGGCTGTGTATAGCCAAAGGGTGTTAAGCCCCAAGTTCGGTTCAAAGCACGGCGACATTGCCAAAAGGCTATACAGGCTTTTTCAACCTTATTGGTTAAATGTAGACTCCAGTTGAGTTTGCTGTCAATTATGATACCCAGATATTTGACACTGCTTGATAATCTTAGAGTTTGATTGAAGAGTTTCGGCATCCTAAGATCGCCAATTTTGCGTTTCCTAGTGAAGAGGACTATCTCTGTTTTGGCTGGATTTGCCGAAAGGGAGTGTTCCTTGCACCAGTTTTCGATCAACTTAAGAGATTGTTTGCCAAGTTGGCAAGAATGTTCTTAAATTTGCCATTTAGCAGAACTGTAATATCGTCTGCATATCCAATGGTGTGGTATCCATTGTTGTTAAGAAGTATAAGAAGGCTGTCTGCCAACATTGCCCAAAGAAGGGACGAAAGAACGCCACCTTGTGGACAGCCTCTGGTGACATATCTTCTAATATTAGTTTCTCCGGAAGAAAATTGTACTACTCTATGCTCTAGCATGAATTTTATCCATTTGCACAGAGGAAGTTCAACTCCGTGTTCCTCTAGGGCATTGACTATAGAATCGAAGGTGGCTTTATCGAAAGTCCCTTCTATATCTATGAAGATTCCTAGGGTGGAATTGTTATATTCCAAAGATTTATTGATCGTGCTGACTACAGCATGAAGAGCAGTTTCAGTCGATCTACCCTGAGTATAAGCATGTTGGTTAGGGTGCAGTGGATTGCAAACCAGTGCAGTATCCTTAATATGTCTATCGCAAAGTCTTTCCAGAGTTTTGAGGAGAACTGAGGTAAGACTTATTGGACGATATGATTTAGGTGTTGAGTAGTCTAAACGTCCAGGTTTGGGAATGTATATTACCTTAACTTCTCTCCACTTAAGAGGAACATAAGTAAGGGTGATGCAAGCTCTAAAAATCCAGATAAGATGGTGTATTAACAGATTGCAGCCCACTTAAACAGAGCAGGTACAATTCCATCTAACCCTGGTGTTTTGTAGGGCTTTAGAGCGTTAATCGCCCAGATTATGCGTGTTTCATATCAACGATCTCCGAAGAGAGTTTGAACGTCTCCTCCTAAAAGGAGTGTTCTTGAACTGCCCAACTACTTCCTTGAGAAATTACACAGCCTGGAAAGTGACACTTTAGCAGAATTTCATTATTTTCTGTAATGGAAGTAGCGTATGAGCATTTAGCATTTAGTGTAAAACATATCGACCTGTGGTCAGACTTTAAAAGGTTAGATTATACACACCATCCTGATATGTCGCTGGATATGTTTGATGTAGCTAGGGTGATGTCAATTCTAGTTTGAGCACGGGAAGTGACAAAAGTAGGTTCATCGCCTTTGTAAAGTATTTCTATGGTAGTGCTAGTGGTGTATTCACTTAAAGATCTACCTCTGGGATTAGCATCTTTGCTCTCCCAGATTGGATGGTGCGAGTTAGAATCGCAGCCCACGATTAGATGTTTGTGATTTTGTTCACAGAACTCAATCAGCTTCACCTGTTCAGGACTAGGAGGAAGTTGTGAAGAGTCTGAAGGGAGATAACAGGAAGCAAGAATAATGTCTTCCTTAGTATTTTTGGTGATTTCACTAAGAAGAATTACAGTGATATCGCGTGTACAAAGTTGTTGAAGGATAACAGCTTATATTTGTGTAGGAACTATAATGCATGTCCTTGGTTTTTCAATAACAAATACTGTGAAGGTAGAGGTATTTTTGTCGCCTAATCCACAGATCTTGGATTTAACTACCCAAGGCTCTTGTATTAAGGCTATACTATTCTGCTTGCTGTCTAGGTGTCGTCTCAGAGTGGAGGACGCCGCTCGACAGTGTTGCAGGTTTATTTGGATGAAGGATAGTGGAGCTTGAGGAAGGAATGTAGGTTGAGGATTGTTGCGGATCATCTTTGGGAGAAACTGACGCAATCTCCGAAATTAGCAGAGACTCGAGCTCTTGCAGTTTAGCAGCCTCGTTAGAACCTAGTTCCATTGGGGTTGCATCCTGCGAAGACTGAGTCGCGGTCTCTGTTGACTCTGTTTGAGGTGGTGCAGAATCACCAACCTTCAATTTAACGGAGAGTTGGGAGAACCTGTACCTCAGTTTCTTCCCCTTCTCCACAAGAGTTTTGGCATTCTATTCGTTGATGCCGAAGACCAACAGCCGTCCCAGTGGTTTCTCTTTTGGTGCATCGTGAAAGACGCACCAATTGGAAAACTTGAGGTGGTTGTTCTGGACCGCCAACCTCCGGACAGCTGCCTTGACTAAACGAGGAATTTGGTCCAGCCCAACGACCTCTAACTGGGCGTTGTCCCAAGGGGTGGGCAGTCCACGCACCGTGGATTTCAGCCATTCCAATGAATGGTTGTCACCACAGGTGATACGAAGGATCTCGCCGGAATGTTGCCATCCGTCGAAGACAGGAGGCTATTCTCCTTCCTTGAGGGCAAACAAGCAGTCGTCCAACTGTTGATACAGTTGGTCCTGCAGGGTTTGGGCCTGAGGAGAGTAGATTTTCCTCAATGGGTTGCTACGGCAATTGACCGCGACTTTAAAATGCCTTTTCGTGGCATCTGAATAGTTCCCAATAGGCTTGGGAGCCGAAGATCTCGTACTGGGGAGAGAACGATTCTTCTTCCTAAGGTTGGGAGAAGGTTCAGAGCCCTCTGACCTAATACGTTTGGCGCCGCCGGGGCAGCCAGCCATCTTCACTGGTCTGGACGATTATCCAGAACCAGCGGGGTTAGCTTTTCCCTGTTGCGCCGAAGACGCGGGATGAGGTTTGCTACCTGATTTGGCTTTCGTCTCCTCAACTTGGCGAGCCTTCCTCCTTCGCTTTTGCTCCGCTCCGCAGATGCGGTGCCTTTTGGGTTTGGGAGCTGTAGATGGGGTATTCTAGGACGCACCCATTGGCAGCAGGGTGTTTGAAGACGCACCCGCTGCTGATGTTGGTAACGGGGTATCCGAAGAGACGCCCGCTGGGGTTATGGTAGTCTTGTTAAAGCCATCCATAAGGGAAATGGAGATTCATCTCACCGGCGCACCACCCACCGGGGAGACCCAAAAAGGGACGTTGAACTTCAACGCCAGGGAATACCGGATCGATATAGCTCCCAAGGTTGACAAGCAACACGAGAAGGGGACCAGCCAGCCGAAGGAGTGTGACTAGCAAACCGTCGTCGGCTGGGTCTCCTGTGTGCCCATCAACCCCAAAGACTCACCCTGACGGCAGTCTGACCCGACGTGGCAGCCGATTGATCGAGGTGGGTTAGCCTCGACCGCCCGTCTAGGCGGAATACAGGCCAAAGTAAAGTGTTGTCTCGCGACTCAGCCACCAGGATCCCTTCATCCTCCGACACGGGTCGCCATGCACGGCACAAACACGTGGGAGGATGGTCCGCGGCGATAATCTTAACAGAACGCATGGGGTTTTAAGCCCAGAGCGCCTGCATATAGGTATCACTAACCATATCACCAAAGCGATATGGCCGTTCCCCTATCCGCCACCCGGGGACGCGCCCGGTAGTTATCCCCAAACCCCGGGGTTTTACGCCGAAGAACATATACTAATTTTTCTTCAAGTGTTTCAAATAAGTTTTGACATTTTTCTGAAATTTTTGTTAATTTGCAATTTTAGCCAAAGTTGGCTGTGTACAGTACACTACAAACCAAAACGATACAATTGTCAAATAACAATTTTCAATATGATCTGTGTTGCTGTGCTGTAGCGACTGCCGCCGCCAGGGTGAATAAACACGTTAACATTTTTTTTACTAGTACAATAATAACATATTAATACTAGTATAACAATGAATATCTTCTATAGTGTGTGTACCATATGAATGAATATAGTAATATGCTTAAAGAAAAAAATTATTGTCTTATTTGTCATGGTACTCTAATAATTGCCTTAATTCGCATATTTTTTTTGCTTCTAACTTGTACATACGAAATAATTTGACAACAAACTGGATACTCATCCATGCACAAATTTTAACATTAAATTTCCTAGTTCGAGAAAAAAAGTAGACACCCGTTAAGTTTCAATTAATAACGGATATTAAGTAATTATTTTTCTAATGATAAAAGCAATAATAATGAAAATGCTAATCATCTGTCTCATACTCAGCATTGAATTTCTGAGGCAAACCTACGGACGAGTACGGCGTAAGGCTAAGGCTAGAGCAGGCAGCCAGGGAGGAACGATAGGCTACCTGCTCCCAGTTCTATACGCAGAGCACGTGTTTGGATCTATTGGCAGGAGTCAAGAGTGCGACTGTACAGCTGTGCTGCACAGGCGAAAATACATTTTCTTTTGTAGCTTGCATAAATAAATAAAATAGAAATTTTATATGCTACTTTTCTAAAATTGATTTTAACATACATAATATTATGACACTAAACAAAAAATAAATACCCGTATTTTTTTTCAATCGATTAATTATTTGTTGTTTATGAGAAAACAATTATAATAAAAAATTTGGGGAAGGGATATGTAGACTGAGAGGAAAATTGATAGTTATAGCCACCTGTCTGTTCTGTGTTCTTCCATCCCAGTCTATCTGTCTTCTTCCACGATCCTACCATGATAGCGTCACATATCCCATCTCCAAAATATTATATTGACTAATTTCAATACTATTATAAACTAATGTTTGGTTAGTTTTTTTTTTATTATAATAATGAGAGTAATGAGACGCTAATGTTAACAAATTTGGCCATGCTTTTGCACATAGGCACACAGCATTTTTACATTTTTTAAAAATTCTTTAATCAATCAATAACAATCAACAAAAACCAAGAAATACTAAGATAAAACAAAACGAACCAAAGACATAAGCAAAAATATGTGTAAAAAGCAGGAATCAAAAACCAATATTGTACTCGATAATAGACAAATACTAAATATAACGGTAGAAGAATATCAATAATTGCAAGAATATAACACAAACTAAACTATACGATCAGGACAGTGCAACTAGGGATGCGCACGATACATGGATGTTTGAGAAAAATTGATATTTAGCTTTCGATATTTTATCTTTTTCGATAATATAGATCGACATAGATATTTGTTTTCGATATTTGCTCTCGATGTTTTCAAAAATGCTTTCGTAATATGTCAAGAATTGTTAATCATAGACACGTTACTCTCCTGTGTCCTTCCTTTACTTACATATGTTTCGTCACAGTTGTATATGATGTCTACCCTAGTTTGGAGAAAATACTTCCACCAGTACTGAGTATGCAAAGAAATAAAATAAAAGGGAAACGGTTATCAAAATATTTATTTCTGTATAGTTGCGATTCAGATGGGTTTTAAATTCAGTGGTTAGTGATTACATTTGATTTTTAATAAAATAAGTTTATAGATTTGTGTATATTATTGTTTTTTTAACTGTAAAATATGAAAGCATAATAATAATAATAATAATAATAATAACTTCATTTTTTATTTGGTCTAAAGATTCATCTTTTACAAAATATGAAAGCATATTTACTTTATTTTATTTTCAAGAGTGGAAAAGTCGGAAAGTTCATATTGTTTGTAAATATCGATGTTTTAAAATACTTATGTTTTTGATCCGATATTTATACAACATCCATTTTTGTTCAAGTGCAACTTGAATTTTATCCCACAGCGCAAAGTTACTCTAACGGCTTGCCACTGTGACAGACAGAGAGCGAATAACTTACATTCTTGTTATCTCTAATGATCTCGATGCGAGCAACGGCTAGGAGCGGGCAGCCGAGCAGCATTAGATGCAGATGTGTTGTGTGATTGTATGCTTTTCGATTCTAATTACGGACTTTTTTTTTTAAATATATTTTCTCTTGAAGCGTATAACTATTTATGCTATGTTTCTAAAATTAATATTTATTATTATTATAAAGTAAAAGGACAAAACATATTTTTCATCTTGATATTACAAGTTACAAGGTAGGCGTCGCCTATTACCTATATAGAGATCATTTTAAAGATTTGGGTATTTTGACTCTATCATCTATATATGTTTTAAACTCACTTCTTGAAATACATAAATCCAAATTAAATTTCATTTGAAATGGAGATTTGTGACACTAGATCTGCAAACTCATTGCGCAAACCTGCTTACAGGCTTCAAAAGTCCATGAAATATGTACATTGAATTTAGATCTATATAATAAACTATACCCGAAAAAGTAAAACAATATGAATCAAAAACCATTCAAAAATATTACAAACTTTCTTGTAAACCATGCTTTATACAATATCGAAGAATAGGGAATTACGCTGAACTGAAACAAAACATTCACTGCAAACCAAATATTATAAGAAAACGATAATACATTTAACATCATAAGAAAATTATTTATATTATGATGTACATTTATGCTACAGTTTATAAATATATGCTCATAATAAAAATTTCCGACGGTAAATATAAAATATTATGTAATTAGGGAATAATATTATATAGGTATTTCTTATTTATTATTCATTCTATCATTACTCTTTCCAAGAAAAGTTCTTATTGCAATATGATACTAATATTTTGTCTCGTATAAATAAAATATCTTTACACTCGTAAATAAATTTGAAATTATTGCCACACCACATATTTTTACTTTAGGGTTTGTGATTTGGAACAAAGTATGACTATTATCGAATAAATGGAGCCTAGTAAATGTACAGAAAGAACATAAAAGGCTACTCAATTGGCGCGAGAACTAGTCTTCAACGTGTTAAGCGTCATATTATCGATCGGTTTCAAGCATGTAGTGCTACACAGCAGCAAAGCACTACGCGTTGTGTGGAGCGCTGTACACGTTACAATTATCGATTGTCTGGCCAGCGCGCGGCGGTCCCGTTAGATGGCGCTGAGAGTACCCAGTTACTTCGTCGGTCGGCATACCATTGCGGACTGAGATAAGAGAGCACATTTTTCATAGCATCTTCACTCGGTTTTTGCTCCGAGTGCGACTCCCACGGTTTAATTATTGAGGGACTGGGACGAGCTTCCAGCCAAGACTGTAACAGCCAGGAAAGCTGACGGTCACATTTTTACCACCTGCCTACAGGTTACCAGGCTAGATCTTATCTAGCGAACCAAATTCTTGGTCCAACAGCCTTCCATCGGCAACTCAAGGCAGGGCTTAAGTATCATGGATCATAGTAGTGGACTCAAACTTTGCCTACGGTCCTTTTTGGGATTCGAAAAGCGTGGAAGGAAGATCTTGGGGCTACTACAGCGGAGTTAACTTATGGAGAGACTCTACGTTTACCAGGGGAATTCCTCACTGAATCGACAGGACACCACCTCGAGCCTGTCGACTTCGTGAGGCAGCTTCGTGAGCAACTCCAGCGACTGAAACCTGTACGAAGAGAGGAACGCCGTGAATCTGATACGTTTGTGTTCAAGGAACTCAACACGACTTCACATGTTTACGTCCGCCACGATGGAGCAAGAAAACCACTTCAAAGTCCTTAGACTTATTGAACGATGGTACAGCAAATATATCCTTACCCCTTAAACCATAATTATAATTCTTCAGAGTCAACTTTTAACATAAATAGGAAGGAATTCCTGTCATTTTAATTTTGAGTTAGAATGAGGAAAGCTTTTTGAATTTTAATATCAATATTTTGCATGTTAGCTAGTGTTCGGTATTCAGAAATATGGTCATATTTACGCACACCATAAGCATATCGCAAACATGAATTTTGCAGAATCTTAATCCTGTTCTTGTCAATTTGCGTCAAATTAGGACCATATACACATAAACAGTAATCAAATAAAGATAAAATTAAAGAGTTTACTAGCCTTACTTATACTTGTGTTGCTAGAATAAGTCGAAATTGATACAAATGCCGTAGTTTGATAATGGCTGTTCTAATTTTACTGTGAAGGTGCATTCTAAAAGTTAAACCTTTATCTATAAGCAATCCTAGACTTGTGGTAACAGTACTGCTTGTCAACTTTATCCCATCTAATACAAGGTCTGGCACAGATTATGATCCAAATACCATCAAAGTAGATTTACTCGGATTCATTTTGAGACCATTGCCTTTCACCCATATCGATTAGTTTGCTAAATCAATATTTATTTGATTGCATTTTTCATTGATATCTTCGACGGGAGCAGATGATAATATCTGTGTATCATCAGCATAAGAATGTACATCGCAATTGGTCAGGGTTTTTGGTAGGTCGGATATATAAAGTAAGAAAAACAGTGGTCCCAAAATAGATCCCTGTGGCACTCCACGTTGTAATGGAAATGCACCAGAATTTAGTGGTTGACCATTATGATACATGTTGACATAAAAATTTCTATTAGTAAGATAGTCTTTACACCAATGTAAAGTACTATCTGAAAAGTTATAATATTTCATTTTTGCCAGTAGCAGTTCATGGTCAACCATGTCAAATGCCTTTGAGAAGTCGATCTGGTCGAGAATTGAAATTTTAGATTTGTCAAAATTAGATATTAAGGAATCTAAAATATTTAGAAGGCAAGTATTTGTACTATGACCACTTCTAAATCCTGATTGCGTGGGTGGAATTATATTATTTTTCAAGGCATAAGACATAATTTGATCGCAACATATTTTTTCTAGTACTTTGGATAAAGTTGGCAAAATACTGATTGATCTTAATTCGTCAAAGGTGGTGGATTTAATCTTTTTAGCAAAAGGTTTTACAATAGCAAACTTACAGGAATCAGGAACTACTCCATCCAGCAAGCAAGTATTTATGATGTGCGTAACATATTCCACAGTAACTGGAAGAATTATCATGATCATTTTAAGAGAAATTTGATCTATACCTATGGCATTTGATTTGATATTCATTATAATTCTATCCACATCTTTACTCTCTACAAGATTAAAATGAAATTTTTCTTTTTCAAAATGAGAATATGAGTTATTTAAATAATAGTCTAAGTTTCAGGATTTACATGGCTTGTATCAACTTTATCTAACAAATGTTGCCCAAACTGTTGTGGTTTCAAAATAGAGGCATCTATGTTATTTGGCGCAATTTTATTAAAACCTATTCTCTTTAAACTTGTCCAGAGTTTTTTAGGATCTTTAAAGTTAATATTGCAATTTAAGTAAGCTTGTTTTTCTCTTCTAATTGCAGCGTTTGTTAAATTTCTTAGCTGTTTGTAATAATTTAATTTAGACTCCGTTTTATATTTTTTATAATCTTTTAGAGCTTTATCGCGCTTTCTTTGCATTATTTTTATAACTGGAGTAATCCAGGGTGTATAATGTTTATCTGTAGAAATTGTTTTGATTACAGCATGTTTATCGAAAATTGATAATATATTTTCGTTGAGAAAAGCAACCTTATCATTAATATTAGCAATATTAACAATTTGATTCCAATTTACAGATTCGCAATCCTTTAAGAAATTTTCCATATCAAAATTATTAAAATCCCTGTAGGTATATGTCTTCTTGGGGACAGTTGTTTTTGCCAAGTTTAACACACAAAATACTCCGCTATGATCCGATATATTGCTACAATCTATAACACCAGAATCCACACATATGGTTTTATCAGATATTAGTATAACATCAAGTAATGTTTTACTAGCAGGTCTAGTATATTTTGTTATTAGCTGATGCATATTATTGCCTGACAATATATCTTTAAAAAGGTCAGATTTATAATCTTCAACAAGCAAATTGATGTTGATATCTCCTACACAAATTAAATAATCGCACTGCAAAATATATTCTGAAAGTATAGAATCTAGAATACTAAGATCTCTATAAAACCGTACATGTGGATTATACACAACTGCAAAACGTACTTTATAACAACCAATATTGCACATAATCCGTAGATGTTGAATATTATTACTTGTGGTAAATGATGTATCCAAGATTTGAAATTGAATAGAATCACGGATGTAGAAAGCTACACCTCCACCAATTTTTACAGATCTGTCTACATTGAGTAGTATATAATTATCAATATGTGGAGGAGCAGTTTCCCTAATCCATGTTTCTGTTACAGCCACAATATCAAAATTATGATCTTTAACAAAATCTGTAAATTTTAAAAAACATGAATTTAAAGAACGTACATTTATTTGACATAAAGTAAAAAGATTACTATGGAGGTCAATAACATCATACGTAAACACGTCTGATTCAGACATAAAAATATTGTTTATTTCTGAATAAAATTTGCAAGCAGGTGAGTTGGTCAAGGCCAGTAAATTGAATGAACTGGAGAGTTCATCGACACGAGACATGTTCTAGCAAATACGTTAAACAATGGCGGGAGTGTTGATTTGAACAGAAAGATGAATCAACATAAAATTTGAACTTTAAAAATTTGCATTTTCAATGTCTATAAAATCGTTTACGTGGAACTTATGCGGTTTTCCTCGTTTCTGGATGTTAACTATAATACGCCCATCAGATGTCCAGACGTTTTTGGCGGTAAACTTCTCCATAGCAGATTTCAAGAGCGATAAACGGGTCTTTGTAAGATCTTCTCTAATTGTTATACCGATGTTCTTTAACAGTCTTTTAGACTGAAACACTTTTTGCCGGGAACGATAACTAGTGAATTTCACTATAACAGGTCGGTTTTTAGTTTCAGTTGACATTTTACCCAGTCTATGGCACCTATCAATTTCATCTAAGGAAATGTTCACTTTCAGTTTATCCCGAAACAGATCAATTATTTTATTGTCAGTAACTTCACTTTTTCCTCTTTTAAGCCGAAGATTCGAATGTTGTTACGGCAGGTATATTGTTCTAAATTGTCGAGACTTTTTTCATAATTAGCACACGAGTCTTTAAGATCACTGTTATTTTTAAAATATATTAATCTCTTTTTTAGTTTTTTAAGTTTTGCTTCATACACTTCATTAACCGCAATCGTAACATGATCCACAATAGATTTTATGAAATCTTCATTGTCACACAAGCTTAAGAGAGAATCACTGATCATTGTTGTGATCGAATCTGTATCTTCACGGGTCAACATTTTGATTTTTCAATTGCAGTAGCACTCACAATTTTAAAAAGTTATAGTATTTAAATATCACCAGAACACGCACAGTACGTCTATCTTGCACGGCGGCACATCAGCATACCTACATACCTACATACCTACATACCTACATACCTACATACCTACATAACTACATACCTACATACCTACATACCCACATACCTACATACCTTCATACCTACATACCTTCATTCCTACATACCTACATACCTACATACCTACATACCTACATACCTACATACCTACATACCTACATACCTACATACCTACATACCTACATACCTACATACCTACATACCTACATACCTACATACCTACATACCTTTCTTTTGCGGGGTAGGAGAGAATGCTCATGCACACCTAGTATGATGCCGAGGCAGCGCATACTCCCTTAAAGGTAGTGTGGGACTCTAGACATCCGCTTGCCTAGCCTACCCACTAAACTCTCCCGTCCCCCTTGGATATCCCGCTGTCTGGAACCATTATACGACATTACTTCGGATAGCGTATATCTTCAGACATTTGTGTCTCTTTAGAGATCAGGTTGGTTTACCTAGTTCTTTCTTTCATTTTTATTTCTATTACTCTTTCTGCTTCCTCCTTGGACTTGATAGTAGAGGTCACATACTTTTCAATTACATCCCATTTATCTTTTGTATCTAACATGTGTTCTATGAATTATCTGGAGAGATGGGTCCGGTGATGTGCTCCACTTCTTTCCGCCCCGCTTTCCCAAGATGTACATTTAAAAATTGTGTGTGCGCCATTGTCAACCGCGTTTTCGCTACAGAATGTGCAGATAGTTATCATGGGTCTTTTTCCTTTTAAACAGGTAGTCCCTAAAATATCCATGTCCGCTCAGCGCCTGGGTCAGGTGAAGTTCACCTCACCGTGCTCTCTTTCTATCCATTGTCTCAAAACTTTGATGAGAGTGTATGTCCATCTTCCTTTCTCACTGGACACCCACCTCGATTGCCATTTGTTGAGTACCCACTCGTCCCGTTCCTTCTTCGTTCCGGGTTTGCCTCTAGCCGTTGCCACTAGGTCCAATTGGGGTAGGCCATCTATGACGAGGACCGCGTCCGCGGATATTGTTCTGTATGCTGAGCTTACTCTCATTGCTGCTCTTCGTTGTGTTTTGAGTAGGCTGTTTCTGTATGTCTTCTTTGACATATAACTTGCCCATATAGGTACACCATACAGCATGGTTGATTCCGCAACATGGGCAAGTAGCCTTCTTTTTTTGGCTATAGATCCGCCCACATTTGGCATTTGGTGAGTGCGGCTACGGTCCTATTTGCTTTTTCCGCCGCCATCTGGATGTGTTTACCTAGATGAGATCCTGGTCTTATAGTGATTCCTAGGTACTTTATCTCTTTACTGGGTTTTATTATTCTATTCTGGGCCATGAAATATATGCCAATTGCTTATTAGTATTATGACGTCATTTGTCTTCTTTTGTAGGTCTTCTGTTGTTTTAACAGTCACCACAACCGCAAAATCGTCGGCATAGGCGATTTGTGTTGTACCCTTTTCCATCTGTATATTTAGGACCCCGTCGTAGGCTATATTCCATAATAATGGGCATAACACAGAGCCCTGTGGGACTCTTCTGGATATTTTCATCCTTATCTCTCTTTTCTTGGGGTCGGTCTTAACTATCCTATCTGTCAGGTAGGATTGTACCATTTGTATCGGGTAGCTTGAGATGTTTTTTTCCCTGAGTACCCTGATGATTTCCCTCCACCGCACAGTGTTAAAGGCATTTCTAATGTCCAGCGTCACAAGTACGCACATTTTTCTTTGTCTCCAATTGCCTTGCTTGGCAT